>JADRCD010209795.1:25301-55817 GCA_019843815.1 Montemys delectorum | reverse complement strand
TCTATCTATCTATCTATCTATCTATCTATCTATCTATCTATCTATCTATCTACCTACCTGTCTATCTATGTCTGTGTCTATGGACACACAGGTAGAGGTCCGAGGACAAGTTACAGAAGCTGGTTCTTCCTCCCTTCATGTGAGTCTGAAATAGACCTCAGGTCATCAGCCTTGGCTGTAAGAACATTGACCCCATCTTGCTGGTCCTGTGATATTTCTTCAAAAGATGAGTCTTATCAGTTGCCAAACATTGGTCTTTGGGAATTCTATTAGAAATATCAGTGTCACTTAACCGATACCATTTCTCCTGCTTGCTCCAATGAGGATCGGTTTCCCTGCTTAGCTCTTTGTTGAATGAGGATGTTCTGTTTCTCACTTGGCAGCTGAATGGCGAAGACACTGGTGACTTTTTTGATACATATGCTGCCGCATTTATCCCTGCCAGAGGAACGAACAGAACAGTGTACATAGCAGTTTGTGATGACGATCTTCCAGAGCCCGATGAAACTTTCACTTTTCACTTGACATTACAGGTAAGTTCTTCATTCCCCTCAACGCTGAGTTCATAAAACGCCTTCTAACACTTGAAAATCTATTTAGTTAGTGATAAGGCAAGGCATATGTCTCGTGGTGGTTTCCGTAGATCTCTTTGACAGATGTACAGTAGTGTGGTTGAGGGTCTGTTTATAGACTGGTGCTCCTTGGTAGTAGATACATCACTAAAGAAAATCTCTCTGTCCCCCAGAAGCTGTCAACAGCCTCTAGATTTTTAGACAGGGTTTATTTATCTTCTTAATAATTGAAGACAGAAATTCTGCTGAAAGATTATTTTTTTTCTAATATTTAATGTGTTAATTTGTTTGTTTTCCCTTTAGAAACCCTCAGCAAATGTGAAACTTGGATGGCCAAGGGCTGCTTCTGTGACAATCCTATCAAATGACAATGCATTTGGAATTATTTCCTTTAGTACGGTATGGTTACAGTGAAGATTGTAATGGTTGCATTACAATCAGTTTTCTCTTGCCGTATTTTTCCTGGTGTTGGCTAGTGCTATTCTGTTGTGATTTTTAAAAAAGGCTGGACACAAACTCTACAGTTACTCTGCATTCTGTGTATTTACACTTGTACACTGAAGGGGTTCTGACCCTTTCCGACTATTAACCAGTTTGTCACCCATTGCTTGGCCTCTCATGGGGATGTGTTTTTAGGCTCCTAAATCCCACTTTAGGAAGTCTAGCCTGTTTTCTAGAAGTTTCTGTCCATTGGACATTCCATTTGGAGTGACTGTGAGGGGAGGGAACACGTGGAAAGAAAGCCCGCAGTAAACGTGAGATCAGTCTGCAGGTGTGGTAGCCCTTCCTTTTCAATCCTCAGACATTCTTATTAATTCACATTTCATGGAGGTTAAAGCTTGGATGCATCTCCTGAAATTCAGTTCAGGTTATTTCCTCTCTTTCATCAGGTTCTTGTTCTTCTAGCCCATCCAGTTTTCAGAGGGTTTCATTTTAAAAAACAAACACACAAGACAAGTCTTTCCCAGAGAGAAGAGTTTCCAGCTGCGTAAGCTAGAATTAAAGGTTATCTTCAACACAAATCCATTTGGATACGAGCAGGGGGCTCTAATAATCTTTCTGATAGTCTTTTTGAGTTCGGTTGCTAATTGACATTTAAAAATCTGATACTACGTGTTAGCATTCTGTATAACTCCACCCCCACAGATTCCTGGCAGCAGCCAGGTATGCTCCTCCCCATGGTTACCTGGCAACAGCCAGGTAGGCCTGTCTCTATAAAAGGGGCTGCTTGCCCCCTCCTCTCTCTCTTACTCCTGCTTCTCTCCCTTGCCTCTTCCCCGCCTTGCTCCCCTTCCCTCCCCATTCCTTTCCCCCCTCTCTCCACGTGGTCATGGCCATTCCTTTCTTCTCTACTCTCTCTTTCTCTCTGCCTTTCTCTGCCTCTACTAGCCTCTTAACTCCCCTCCCCATGCCCTAAATAAACTCTATTCTATACTATACCAGGGTGTGTCTGGTCCCTCAGGGGGAAGGGATGCCTTGGTATGGGCCTGCAGAGGAACCCTCTTCCCCCACACCCCGCCAGAACATAGAATGGGGAGAGAGGGGGGGCAAGGGGGTAAGAGGAGAGGTGGAGAAGCAGGAGTAAGAGAGAGAGGAGGGGGCAAGCAGCCCCTTTTATAGGGCCAGGCCTACCTGACCATTGCCAGGTAACCATGGGGAGGAGCATACCTGGCTGCTGCCAGGTATCTGTGGGGTGGAGTTTATACAGAATGCTAATACCACCGTTTTTTATTCGCTTTCCATTTTGAAACACCTGCATTTGTGTGCATTATATGTCACAGCTCTATAAAGTCATCTTTAAAACAAGGCATGCTTTAGATAAATGTGATCTTTATGCTTGAGTTCCCTTTTTAAGAGGGATGTTTTCCTAACTTAAATTTAGTAGATATTTGGTAATCTGACACTACTGTCATTCTTAGATATTAATTTTGTAAATTAGATATTCTTGAATGAAGAGATTATTACACACATTCTTCTGTCTAACTTTCCCCATACCTTCATACCCACTTCCTCATTACCACTGAACCTCAGAGCAATTTGTTTAAAAGTTGGCTCTCTTTTCTCTGACCGCCTCTCTCTTATCTTTCCTCTTTTTCTTCTGACACTGTGCATCCCAGGCTGTGGGGATGAGTCCTAGTCTCTGGGGTTGGTCACCGTGCTACTAGGCCATTTTTGACAGACTCCACATGAGCTCCACGTCACAGAAGGTACTCAATAGCTTGCCTCCAGCTCTCACTTTTTTAACAATTATATTGATAATGAACATGGCATTGGCAGAGTGGTAAGAGCCAACAGTATTTAATACTCTGCATGTGTCAGGAGGTAGGAAGAACTCTTGACAGTCTAGTCACAAACCTTTGAGAGAGCTCTCCTAGCCCCATTAATAGATGGTTCTGACACTGCACCCCCAGAGAGGTCCACTGCTCTATACATGTCTGCACTCAATGCTTCCCTTATCCTCCCCGTGTAGCCCGTGTTTCAGCCACCACCCACGGTGGCATGTCTCAACATTGAAGTTCTCCCTCTTTCTCCTCTTCTGGTCCTGAAAGTCATTGACAACCGTGTGTCTTAAGTGACCTTCTGCCTGATGCTGAGGCAGGTGTCCATGATAAGTGGTGCTAGTGAGCCACTGGCTTGCTCTGGATGCTTAGCTCATTTTTGTGACCTCCTGGGCTCTGTGAGCACTTACCATCTTTTAGCTGGGTAGCCTTCAAGATTCCTCAGAGCAGACAATGGTAGGGCTGGGAAAACCTGTTCGATACAGGCTTTGTTTTTCTTTACACTGCTTTTCTACATTCTCATTTTAAAAAATCATCTACAGTATATTGATGCTAGGAATACACACCGTAAGAGTACAATATGAACTGATTTGCTGTGGCATTTAGCGTTTCTAGGGCCGTACTTTTATCACATCCTCCCCCTCTCTGATTGATCAATGCTTGATTGCCTTTGCTCTTCTCAATAGCCCTCATCAATCTCAGTGATTGAGCCAAGGAACAGAAATGCATCTGTACCTCTTACTCTCATCAGGGAAAAAGGGACCTATGGAATGGTTACCGTGACTTTTGATGTAAGTTTATTTTGAAATAATTTTAACTAATACCAAGTTAAGAATCCATATCACATGACTGCAATTTAAAATATTATCAAAATATTCTGAGTGATAAATATAACACTGATTTAAAATTACTTAAAGAAAGAGTCCTGCTTTCCATAACTTTTTGGTTAGTACAGAAGTACTTGGTTTGCTTCTTGTATGTATTGAGCTTACATGAAACTTAATGAGTCATTTTAGATATAAGGTAATAATAACAATAAAATAGATTAATGGCATTAATTATATAAAATTCCTGGAATCTTTATGATAACCATTTTTAAAGGTATACAATTAACACGCACAGATTAATGAGGTTAATAGAGCATTACTTGCTATGCTGGCTTCATCCGTTTCCTCAGGACATCTCATAGATGGTCTAACAGCAGTTACCTCTGTCATGGAGGCTCATGGACGTTGTACAGTGTAGTGTGAATAACGCACACTGTAGGGAGGCATATTTTACTGCTTCCCACAATGATATCTTATGAGGTTCATTCACACTGAAACCTTCAATTTACTTTTCTGCTCTGTAATGTCTTAAGCATGACCTAAAATTTTAGAGTGTTTGAAAGTTTTGATACATTCCTATTTTAGTGATTGACTGTAACGTAAGTGGATTCGATGTTTGGATTAATATAACACAATTTTACTGTGACAGAGGAGATATTTATTATGGTTGTGGATGTCTAAATCAGTTGGTGCCTCTTTTACTGTATAAGAACACAAAGTAGGGCTCCGGAGAGATGGCTCAGTGTGAGTAGCACATGGCATGCAAGCAGGAGCCTCTGCATTTGAATGCTCATAACCCACGGAAGGCCAGGTGTGAAGTCCCAGTGCTCTACAGTGGAGGCAGGAGATGCTCTGGACGCAAACAGACAGACTCTGTCTGAAACAAGGTGGAAGGCAAGGACCTGCACTAAACATGCATGTATACATGCACACAGGCAAGGACCTGCACTAAACATGCATGTATACATGCACACAGGCAAGGACCTGCACTAAACATGCATGTATACATGCACACAGGCAAGGACCTGCACTAAACATACATGGTATACATGTATACACACAGTTCACAAACAAAGACTAAAAAAAAGAACATAAAATAACATAAGACCATAGATACAAAAATCCACACAGCATTCAACTAAAACTGCAGAGTTCTTGCAAGTTTTGTACAGGAAACCTTAAGGAGGAGTTTGCTTTACAGTATTTATATTTAGGACCTAAGAGATAAGGCACGTGCTGCTGGCTGAACACTTTAGTGAGTGAGATTGCACTTGCTCATCTCCTGCCGGCAAAGCAGACACTCTCTTGCTCATTTTAAAGATAAGCAAAATGCTACACGGTTGTCAGAGAGCTTTCCCAAGGTCACATAGCCAGTGATGGAGCTAGAACCGTTTCTTCAGGGGTTTTACTTGTCTTTGATATCTCTCTCATGAAGATGTGCTTCTCCAGTCCCCCGCCCCAAGTTTACTATAACAGTTATAATCCCCAAATCTTAGAAAACATAACTTACTATAACTATAGTCCAGGTGTGTAATGACATTACAGACCCTGACAATTATAAGGGTGAGGGTCTCTTAGACAAGCTCATATGTTTTATGTGAAGTGTCTTTATATTTTAGAACTTTGCTAGTAACACGACAGTAGTGTTTTCTTTGGTTTTTTTTTTTTTTTTTAAAGATATTTTGTAACTAGTGGCATCATTTATTTCTTTGCAGGTATCAGGTGGTCCAAATCCCCCTGAGGAAGATTTGAATCCAGTTAGAGGAAATATCAGCTTTCCACCTGGCAGAGCCACTCTCATTTACAACTTGACCGTACTTGATGATGAGGTCGAGCACTTCTAAGTACATAGAAGAGGCAGGATCAGTAATGGAGACTTGGAGAGAACTATTTTTGAATATTGAATTGTATTTATTATTTTAAATTATTCAGGGGTGCAGAATTAATGTGTTATGCCGATTCACACTTTAACCATGACTAGCAAGCTATTATTTGGAGATGTAGCTTTGCAAATACTTACCTGATTTATTTCATAGTAAATTATGCTTACAGGGCAGGAGGTGTGGGAGGCACTTGCCTAACATGTTCAAACCTCTGGCTTACATCCCCAGTGTCTTGAACTAATTGTAATATAATATGAAGATTGAAGAATTTTAAGCATCTGCTTATTATTTTACACTAATCATTTAATATTTGAGCAGGGACATGAGTGATTATCTGGCAACCATTTTTAATATAAGTTCAAGAAAAATCCTGTTGCAATTGATACTTTTGTTTAGATTAAAATACTTATTGATCAGTGCCTGTGTGTTCATAAGCACATGCATTATGCACATAGGTTCTGGGAATCAATCCCAGGTTACCATCTTAGGTGGCATCTCTATCTGATGAGCCATCATGCTACCTACTTTGTTTAGATATTTTTAGTTTCATAGTCACAGAGAAAATTTTATAGTTATATTTTATATATAGTCCACTTCAAATTTACAGATATGCCAGAGCTCAGTTGCAGAGCCAAATCTGAATAGTGATGCACAGAGATGTCTCTCATGAGCCCATAAGAAAAGCTTGCAAAGGAGTCCAGTATTGCTAAAGAAGAGAAAACAGGAAAACAGCCAGAAACATGTAGCTTCCTACAAAAATCCTATAACCAAACCACGAACAACACTTAAAGGAGAAAATTCCTTAGAAACATTTGAACGACAAATTTCTCTGGAACAACCTGAGACATTTGATAGGCATAGATGACCTTGTTTTTCTAGGATGGGAAATCAACAAAGACTTTCTCCTCAGAGTTCCCAGGACAATAGTAGATTATGATCTGAGTAAGAGGAATTCATTACTGATCTTGTAAATGGAAAAGATGTAATAGCATATTTTTGGATAAGTGTCTTTGATATCTTTCTACTTATGGAGGCAAAATGATGTGGGCTTTTACTTTATAAATTCATAAAATGACATAAAATTCATAAAAAGTGGAATTAACAGTGAATGCAGAGCTTGAACAGCAAGGCATAGTGGAGATTAGCCCCAGAATTAATTAATTAATTAATTAATTAATTTCTCTCTTTTTTTTAAAGATATATTTATTATTATATGTGAGTACACTGTAGCTTTCTTTAGACACACCAGAAGAGGGTGTCAGATCTCATTACAGATAATTGTGAGCTGCCATGTGGTTGCTGGGATTTCAACTCTAGACCTTTGGAAGAACAGTCAGTGCTCTTAACCTCTGAGCCATCTATCTAGCTCTGAGCCCCAGGATTTCTGTAAGCTATAACAAACTATCCTTTTCAGTTAACATTAGCATGTTGTAGAGAAGTGATGTTCCTGGGCCATTCTCCTGAGAGCCACGGTGTTCTCTTAAAGATCTTAGAACTGACTCCAGAGTCAGACATCACATTAATCTCTGATCTTCCTTCTACACTTCTCAATTGAATAAAAAATATTTCATCATTTTCTGGTACCTGTTACAGGTTACAAGCAAACAGTGTTAGAAATGTGAAAGCCATGCATATGCTGAAATTTAGCAACTGTTTGATATTTAGTATACTTTCCAGATTCTAGGGTATTAGACTTTGAATACTCTTTAGGATCCTACCAATGATCTGAAGTTGACAAGGATTTATTCACATTTGGACTGTGTGTTCTTTACAGTTTTCCCAACTCTGATCGAGATTGAACGAAACAAATATGCATCACTAATTCTTCACAGAATTACTTTATTATTTTTTACTTTCTATCTGCACTGAAAATCAATTAGCATTTGGAAGAGAGCTTAGTGAGAACTTAGTGCCTGGAGTCTAAATGAGCGTCTTACTGTTCCCCCTACTACAAGCTTTTCAGTTTCTACGAAACACTCAGTACTTGGGCCTGTTTGTGGATATTTTAGGTAATGACGTTTTGCTTGCATCCTGTAACAGGTACCAGAAAATGATGAACTATTTTTGATTCAGCTGAGAAGTGTAGAAGGAGGAGCAGAGATTAATGCCTCTAGGAGTTCGGTTGAAATCATTGTGAAGAAAAATGACAGTCCTGTGAACTTCATGCAGAGTGTTTACCTGGTTCCAGAGGACGACCACGTACTCACGATTCCAGTGGTTCGTGGAAAGGATAACGATGGAAATCTCATCGGATCTGATGAATCCCAAGTGTCAGTCAGATACAAAGTTATGACTAGGGATTCAACAGCACATGCCCAGCCAAACGTTGACTTCATTGATCTTCAGCCGGATACTACCCTTGTCTTTCCTCCTTTTGTTCATGAATCACACCTGAAATTTCAGATAATCGACGACCTCATACCAGAGATAGCTGAGTCATTTCACATTACGTTACTAAAGAACACCTTGCAGGGAGATGCCGTGCTAATGGGCCCTTCTACGGTACAGGTCACCATTAAGCCAAATGACAAGCCGTATGGAGTTCTTTCATTCAATAGTATTTTGTTTGAAAGGCCAGTTATAATTGATGAAGATACAGCATCCAGGTATAATTTAATTTAAACTTATAACCGTAATTATTTTATGGAAGTGACGCGATTTGATTTTTATGGGGCTGACACAGTGCTGAGCTGATAGAATATATGCCTTTTCCACTCTGACCGCTTCACTGATTTCTTTTAATGTGATTTAATTATTAAAATGAACTCAACATGGTGATAAGGTCTTAGGCTATATCCACATATGTGTATTTTTCATATTAAAAATAATGAATTTTGTGTGGGTCCCTGCTTTTTTTTTTTTAAAGTATATGACATAACTCTGTATGTTATAAACAGTTCTAGATTTGAAGAAATTACAGTGGTTAGAAATGGAGGCACACACGGGAATGTCTCTGTGAGCTGGGTGTTGACACGGAACAGCAGTGATCCCTCACCAGTGACCGCAGACATCAGCCCTGCTTCCGGGACTCTGCAGTTCGCACAAGGGCAGATGCTGGCACCTATCGCTCTAGAGGTCTTTGATGATGATCTTCCAGAAGAGGCCGAGGCTTACCTCCTTACAATCTTGCCTCACACCCTACAAGGAGGCGCTGAAGTGAGCGAGCCAGCTCAGGTAGAGCCTTTGCTGTGCTTCACCCTGTCAACACCTCTGTGACAACAAAAGAGCTGAGGGATTTAAGTGTACAGATCCATAGACCTGTACACTTCTCCGTGCTCAGCCAGCCTTCCTCTACTGTCTTTAAGCCCAGACAAATATTTTATCATTTAAAAAGTTTCATCAAAACTTCTATTTTTCTGAAAAAATTTCCAAACTGTTGTGATGCTTTTCCACTTTTTCAGACACAAAGTGATCTCGTAAGACACGGTGGGTGCATAAATAAAGAATAATCAGAAGAGTCTGGGCCATCCCAGTTGTACAGCTCCCACTCGTTACCTCTCTCTTCCATTTGCAGCTCCTGTTCTATGTTCAGGACAGCGATAATGTTTATGGAGAGATAGCCTTTTTTCCTGTGGAAAGCCAGAAGATTGAAAGCAGCCCGAGTGAGCGATCCTTATCCTTGAGTTTTACGAGACGTGGGGGAAGTAAAGGAGATGTGAAGGTGATTTATTCTGCACTTTATATTCCTGCCGGAGCTGTGGACCCCTTGAGAGCAAAAGATGGCATCTTAAATACATCCAGGAGAAGCAGCCTGTTATTCCCAGAACACACCCATCAAGTCACTACAAAATTACCAATAAGGAATGATGCGTTCCTCCAGAATGGGGCCCACTTCCTAGTGCAGGTATTATAATGATTAAAATAATCTCAACTTTGGTTAAACTACAACAGTCTATGGAAAATAGCTAATAGTTATTTTGTTTGTATTTATGATTTATATTCTCTTTGTTACTTGAAACCACTTAAGGATGGTATACTTACATGCACCTGTAATCCAGTACTCAGGAGACTAAGACAAGAGGACCATGAGCTGCAGGCTAGCCTGGACTACATACTGAAACTGTTGGAAACTGAGTGTTCCTTAAGGGACCACACTTTCTCCTATGACATAATAGGACTCGGCTGAAATAAATGTTTTAGCCAGGTGGCACTACAGGTAACAGCAGATATGGAATGCAAGTGGACTGTCGTGGATGATGTAGAGTGAGGGAACAGATTGGTGAACAAGGTCACACAGATGCACCATAGCTGAGGCTTGGCTTGGAAAATATGACAATGGGATTTATGAAATAAATCTTTCCCACAGCATTTATTATGGGAGGCTATTTCTTCATTTGTTTCTTCATTACGTGTGGATCACATCCCTGGGCCTCCCACTGTGAAAAGCCTAGCCTTATACCCTTCCATTTTGTCATCCTTCCTTTTCAATGTTTATCTGTAACCACAATATTTTTATATTATAATTTAAAATGGATGTACCCACTTGGGAAATATCTCCATTTTCCACACATTTGATATTGACTGGATCTTACATTAGAAAGCAATGAAGCTGCTTGTCAAATTTTGATGATATAAAGAAATTTGATACAGAATTAGATAATGGGAATTGTAAATTTAAAAATCATACCTTAAGTCAAGCATGGTGGGGTGTACCTTTAATGTGAGCATTTGGGAGGAAGAAGCAGGCAGATCTGTGTTTGAGGACAGCCTGATCTACATAACAAGTTCTAGGCTATCCAGGCCTACAAGTTGAGACCATGTCTCAAAAGAGCAAAAGAAAACATACTAAAAAAAAACCCCTAAATATTACTTTAGCACACATTGTGCCACTCACATTGTATACCAAGTGAAATACCATTTTCCATTACTCTTTCGGTTTCATGCTGAGTTTTTGCATTTTTACTTAGGCCTTGTAAAAGGAATGACATATTCTTTCTAGCCTGGATAGAAGACACACGCTCCAGGTATTTTATTTATAAGCTGTAAGCCTAGACTGGATAGGTTTTGGACTATTTTAACTTACATCCCAGCTGTATGTCCCTTGTTACTTGCTTTCTCCTGGCCATGTGCTCATGGTTCATCTCTTCTCAATGGCAGTCTCTTCCTCTCCTGTTCTCTTTTTCCCCCTGGTCTTTTCCAGAGACTCGACCTACTTTTCTCTACTACTCAAGCACAGTGAGCCTTTTATTGACCTATTAATTTGGGGGAAAAGGTTTGCACAACAAAAGGTAGTGTACATGAAAATTTGCTCTTCTTGGGGCAACCAGATGGAGGCACAGAATTTAGCATTTGACTCCATAACAGCACCAGTCCAACCCCAACAGGTTAATTTCATGGGTTGTGATGGCTGTCTCCAAGTTCTCCGTTTCTATTGAGGCAGTATTTCGTGGGCTATGGTAGCTAGCTCTCTCTCTCTGGAGATTCTGACCATTGTCCTTTTCTCTGCCTTGCTTGTTCTTAGATGATATCCCCCATTGAAATCTGAGATCAGCAGTAGTAACTATTGTCTTTCTATCATCTCCTGGGTGGGAAGAGTTTAATGAACTCCGGGGTTTTCTTAGCTCCTGGTCTCCCCCTTTTGGATCATGGTTTACTTTTGCAGCAATGGATTTCTTCTCAAATGCATGTGCAGAAAGTGTATACGTAATAGACTTCTTAAGGCTTTGCATGGGGGAAAATGTGAAATCTCACACTCCGCGTGCTTTGTTTGGGAAATCGTGCTAGACTGAAGCGGTCTCTTCTTTATCACATAGAAGACAGTATTTTAACTTCCAGAACTGAGGAGGAGGAATTTAAAAGGGAGGGAATGATTTATTTAAGTAATTCTGTTAGTCTCTGAAAGCATGTAGTATTCACGACTCCCTAAATGCCATTGACCTGTGTCCAGACTTGCTAAGCATTCAGGGTGGTTCTTTTCTCCAGAAGACGTTTGTTCTTAGCTAAGTGTTTTCGCATGCCTTATGCTTTGCATTACAGAGGAGCAACTCACCAGTGGCCTAGTGAGTGGCCTGTTATGAGGATACATGGTTTTTCAATACGTCGTAAACACTGTTTTGAATGCTTATCCACTGGGAGATGTTTATTATGTTCCTGACATCACTGGCAATTGAAACACTGACCTTAATTTTTATTATCATAATTTCGTGTTTCCTTCATGTGGGGAATTTGCTGTGATGTTTGACCAAGGATAGCCCATTCTAATGATTCCTAGAGGCATACAGACCACAGCCCTATTCACAACTCTGCATCCTTCTCCCTGGGTTTATGAAATGCTCTTGGGAGATGACTGGCCACATGGCAGAGTGTGTGAAGTTGAGTAGAGCAAATGGTTAAGACTAGAGCTTTCTGTTGCAAGAACTGAAAACCAGACCACTAAGCATCAAAACACCTATAGGCATATAATTTCAAATTTTAAAAAAGTTAAAAATATGTCATTCACTTTTTTGGTTTTTAAAGCTGATTTTATTAAATATGATGCATAAAATTTTACTAGTTCATGCTTGGAGTAGTTTTCTTCAAATTTCCATGCGCCATTGGCATATAAGGTGTTGAGTGGCTTAAGTATTCATTTAAAATCGTCCCTTGTGTCCTCTGGATTCAGGGTGTTCTTATTAATACACATTTAAGATGTTTTTGTTTGTTTTTGGCATCTCAGTGTTCAGTTGACCCTCCTGTGTGCCTTTGGTCTCACATAGGCTACAATTTGTATAGAACTAAAATTATTTAAGCAGATTTTAAGTGACAAATATATCACATGGTTGCTTTTGTTTTTATAGCTTCCTGACCACCTTCCTGATCTTAGGGCATTTAGTGATACATTGTGATTAAGATTCTAGAGCATTCAGTGACACCATGTAACTAAGGATTGAGGAGGCAGAGGTGTCATTTAGATTTGTAGGTGTGTACTGTCCCATTAGTACATATGTGAAGGCAAAGAATGACCTCTTATGAATGCAGGGAATACCTTCATTTGGCAAACATTTACAGAACCACAGCAAACATGGCAAGGTGATAAAACTATCACTTCTTATTGATCAGTTCATTAAATGATCTATTTCTATTATCTTTTATATCATTCCCTTGTAGTTTTCAGAAGTACAGCACTAAAATTAATTGTATTACTTTCTGATAAAAGCAGCTAAAATGACTATTACTTTTAGAAGTAGCAAATTTTGAGTAAAAAATATTGATTTTCTTTTTTTTAAATGCTTTAGACAATTCTAGCATTTTAGAGATCCATGAATAAGTGGGAATGAATGTGTAACTCGTGTATGATTCCTCACACATAACCAGTGAATTTTACATCCGAACTTCTAACCAATGTATGCTCTTATTTTAGCATTTCATACACATGTATATATGCTATTTATTCTTTGTGCTATTTTGTAAAAGTGCACACACACATGTATATGACTATTTGTACATGTGTTCATCTTCTCTGGAAATAAAAGTTATATGCAAATGGTTTTAACTACATATTTGTCTTTACAGTTTATTTTGTAAACTCAATGTATTTTACTAAAGAATCAAACACTGTTTTACTTGGCTTAGTTTGTATATCATTATTGGACAGAATTTGTAGTATAATTTCTTCAAATGAGCGCTTATTAAATGTGGTTTTCTTCATATCTTTCTCTTGTACATAATTTTCAACAAAATGCATGACATTTAAATGAGCCACTTACATTGGCTCTTTGGAATGTATGTTGTTTGTCACAAAGTATACCAATCATGGGGGAAAAAATTCCAATCCTGTCCATTTCTGGAAAAACCACACAACTCACAGGTCTCTACTGTGGCTTCTTAGCAGTGTCATGTCAACATTTCAAAGCTTTTCAGAGTTAGAGATTTGAAATGTTTTGTGGAGCTGAAAATCTCATGTGAATTAAAAAGCTTTCCTTTTATAGTCCTGTAGTGACGAAGTAATTGAACAGGATAGATAGATATGTTCCAAATGTAAGATGTTGAAAGTTGCAGTGTGTTGGTGACTTGTATAGAGCTCATTATCCTGGAGGGGTGAATTAAGAATGCTTGTTGCATAGCTGTATTTCAGGTTTTTGCTTGTGTATGGGAACATGTTGAAAGGGAACAGACCTTTAGGATCTCTACAGACATGCTAACAAATAAAAGTCTGAGTCATAAAACAATGAACTAATAACACATGAAGTTCCTATCTAAGTTACAAGCAATGAGAGGAGTAGAGCTGTAGGCTTAGAGTTTTCCAAAACCTACTTTAGGGTTCTTAAACACTTCAACCTCCTTTCTAGGTAGAGAAGAAAGAATGTTGTAGAAAATACTTAATCTCAAACCAGGGCTTCTATGCCACCTTTGACCATTCAGTTTCGGCATAAGAGACAAACATTTTTTATTATTTACAATAAGCCTTAATCAACAGTAGAGCTGGGCAGATATCTGCCCTCTATGCTATTACATCGTACTTTCCAATCACTAACACTGAGTTACTACTTACTGTGTTTCATCTGGACTGCTCTTAATTCCAATTGGCCACCCCTCATGGCCTTGCTTCCTTGACTCCTAATACATGGTCTTTTCCTCCTCTCTCCTTTTTCTTCTCTCTCTTCCTGTGGTCTCCTCCAAATCCAAGGCTAGGAACATCAAGCCCTGCCGATCTCAATTCTGCCCAGCTATAGACTATAGGCATCTTTATTTACCAATCAGAAATAACTTGGGGTCAAGGTCACATAGTGTCACTTGGGTCTATGAGCAGACTCTCTTGTCTCTGGGGCAACAATGTCATGTCCCCCCACACCCTCTGTCCCCTGCTCCCACACTTAGCATTACAATACATAGCAACAGATTAAACCTCAACAAAGGAAGGCTAATAGAAAAAGGGAGTTGTGGAGCTGTTTAGATGAAGTTTCTTGGGGTGATTCCACTCTTTGTTGTCAGGATACCAGCAGTCCAGCTCAATCGTAAGCACAAAACTTGAATCAGCAGAGGCAGCAGAATCCAGCAGAATCTGCAAGGCTCTGTCAAATCAGCATGAGTGAGTGGAAGCAGCCAGAATAAGCTGGAATACCAGAAGCTCTTTTGCCCATTTCTGTCTATGAAGTGAAGACCAGCAAAGACCAGAAAGGACCAGAGAGGACCAGGGAAGACAGAGAAGCCAAGTGAAGTGCTACATGGCATAGCAGTGCAAGAGTCTCCTCCCACTGCCGGGGGCGGGGAGCTTCTACGTATACTCTTTCTAAACATCATGTTTGAGGGCCTCTCAAGTGTCAATTTTTAGCAAGACATCACATGCCCTCTCATAAGACAGCTTCCAGAAAAATATCAAGTGACACAATGAGATTTTAAAGAAACCAGAAACATCCATTTCCAGAGTTTCCAGAAGTGATCAAAGACAACTGGAGAATCCCAAGAAATCTTCATATAGAAGAGGGGGCATTATTTGGTTTTTAAGGTGGCCTGCTTCATATTCTGAGATGATGAAAGAAGGGCCATTCTAGGTGAGGAGAATACCATCTTCATCAACTATTGGAAGATTAATAGTGTGCTATATGTGTACTGTACTTTTTTTAATCATTGGGTTGCTCTGGGTATGAATGGAGTTCTGAATGGTCTTTTCCTAATGATTTAGGTCTGGCAAAGAAGAGGAGTAGGTAACTGATTGGGTGTATAGGTCAATGGAAACCAGGCAGAACATGTGGAGAAATGTTTTTACATTTGTTTTTTAAAGGGTCAATGAAGTTGTCTATAAGTGACGAGGTGGACAGACAGGTGGTAATCCCCAATAAAGTAATGGCAATAGGATCTGGAGCAGGGCAGTGGTTTCTGTTTGGATTCATCTGTTTCTAACATGTCCATGGCACAGTTGTGAGATGCTCAGTAGTAACCGGCTATAGTGACTTGGAGTTTGAGGGAGATGCTCAGACATTATTAAAGGGGTAGGGTGAAGTTATAAGGTAATCCAGGAAGAATCCCGCATATTAATCATACCTAATGATAGGAAAGTGTCTGGTGGATGCTTCAGGAGATGTAAGAGGGTTGGTGTAGGGATAGGCAAGTCCTGAAGTTCTTGGTACTAGTGTCCTGTGACCTGAATTTAAAAATTATCCTTCTTGTTTTTGTTTGTGTTTTATAGTTGGAAGCTGTGATGTTGGTGAACATATTCCCTCTGATTCCATCAGTAAGTCCCAGATTTGGGGAAATCAGAAATATTTCATTACTGGTTACTCCAGCTATTGCAAATGGTGAAATTGGTTTTCTTAGCAACCTTCCAATCATTTTGCATGAACCCAAAGATTCTGCTGCTGAGATGGTAAATATGCCTTTTTCTGTTCATACGTCCTAATGTGTCTAAGAACATGAAGACTTTTTAATATAGGGTTCACATACATTTAATAGACTTTATTCTATTTAGAGTAAATAACTGATGGGCATCTGGTTTTTCTATAATTTTTACTATTTGTAAGAGGTTGTGTTTATATGTATATTTGTGTACATAGATACATAAATATTTATGTAACAAGTATAATAACAGAAAAGGAGACTATAAACTTGACAGTTGGGGTGGCATGGGGTGCTAGATGACTGGAAGGAGGGAATGGAGGAAGGGAAATGATATAATGCTATTTTAATTAAGAATAGAACTTATAAAATTTTTAATTAAAAATAGAATTTATTGCTCATGGTGAGAGTAGACTGTTTAATAGTGATTAGTTTTACGCAGTGTTGTGACATTTCCTAGCCAATTATGAATCTGGGTTTTAGTGGTCATATTGTGGAAACATGAGTGGTTTTTTGGGGGGGCTCTGTCTTCTGAACACTCTGTGTGCTGCCTTAGGTGGGGCCGAGGACTCAGAGGTAGCTCTGCATCCTATGGTTGATGCCAGTTGTGATGAAAGTTGTGAAATGCTGAGCCTTGGCAAAATAACTATATATTTATATATCTATAACTATATATGTGTATATATAATATACACATGTATGCATACACACACACACACACACACACACACACACACACATACATGCTCATGAAAGTATATTCATATTATCCTCCTCCCCAACCCAAGCATATATTGCCATAGTTGATTGAATCCTCCCCAGTGTCTTTCTATTTAGGAATCCCTCATCATTGCTGTACCACAGTGTAGCAGGTATGCCCCACTTAGATTTGGTTTAAATTGGCTTGAAGTGTGGGTCAGAAATGAGGGGAATTGTTTTTGTTATCAAAGTCTCATATCAAAGTGTCATGACCACTGTTTTCTTCTTTTGTTATTAAATTCTATAAATGAGCAGAGAAGAGTCAGTTTTCAAAATGATTTGACTTTATATGTTCTTTAAAGTTTACCGTTGCCTTCTAAAAGCCTAAAAAGTGTCTCCATTGCTCCCAAGGAGTGAGATGCTCTGTTGGTTTACTGTGTGAGGCTGTGAATTTACTGTTTCAACTGTTCCAGGTCTTCAACACCTCAGGTGGCTGAGGGACAGCTCTTTGTTAGTTTTGTATACTTATTTATTTTCTTTCTAAGAATTGTCCTTTGTTTACTTGTCTGACTTTCTGGCTGTTGTTAGCCAGAACAGGAAAATGGTCAGTATTTTATATTTTTCACTATTCTTTACCTTTTTAAATATATTTGCATTTTTTATTAAGATAAATCCAAGGTCACATTTTTCGTGGGGTTTATATTGTAGATAAATTTGATTAGCAAAAACAGTAAAATTTATATATAAAATTATTGTCCTGCTTCTCCAAGTATGTTTATAATCCACCTGGTTGTTTAGTTCTTTCTATGGAGAAGACATTTGCTTGTGTGTGTGGAGAGCTCATGTTAAGCATAAGCGCACATAGCAGCAGAGTTTTTATTTTCTTCTTTTTCTTTGTAAAATCAGGTATATATCCCCCTGCATCGAGATGGAACTGATGGCCAGGCTACCGTGTACTGGAGTTTGCAGCCCTCTGGCTTTAATTCAAAAGCAGTAACTGTGGATGATACAGGTCCCTTTAATGGCTCTGTTGTGTTTTTATCTGGACAAAGCGACACATCCATCAACATTACTGTCAAAGGAGATGACATACCGGAGTTGAATGAAACTGTAACCCTTTCTCTAGACAGGTAAGAACTCATGCAGGAAACAGCAACTTTTATGTGTTTGATTAGTGATTTTGTTTTAATCTATTTCTCCCTATGTTAGTACAACTATGGACAAGTGCTGTTAAGGCTTTCAGACATTTCTGTTGTATATGGGAGGGTTTTTTTCTTTGAATATGAAGATTACTGTATTTTGTGACCTTTTACTACCCTGTTTTGCTCTGAGGGAGCATGATGTAGAGAGTTTATGGGGAAGTAGCTGGCAAATTTGAAACATGGTGAATTTTATTGTGTTCATGAGGGCGGTAGCGAACCCTCTGAAACGTTAGGTCACACATTCCGCTCTCCTGGTTTTACTTTCAAGAATGCAAGGTTAGACCTTTATCAAGTGATTTAAAAGAAAAGATTACCCTTCATTCTTGTTACATTGCATTTAAATAATAATTTTTATTTCTATAGAATAAAAAAATTACATGAATTCGGATGTTATCGTTCAGCCATCGTAATAAGAAGTGCCCAGCATTTCTCTGGATGTACTCCAGAAATAGCACAGTCTCAGGGCTTCTGTTATGTTTTGCTTAGTTATTTAGTTAGTTATAAAATTCAGAAAATACTTCCTAAAGAGAAAATGAAATCTGATTAGGTGATGACAATGATTTTCGAAAGCAAACCCACAGTTACCTTCTATGACATGTAGTTGGAAGACATTGCACAGTTCATAGTTATGAGAAGTAAGATTCAGGACTGAACTGAGGCCTTTTGTACCACAAATGAAGAAATCAGTGTGAAGTAATCCTGTGCTTCTTCCGCATCTGATTAGCAGTGCCTGTGCGTCTTTTTGGGTGGGGGGAGAGTAGGGGTCTGGTCTGGAACTCCCTATACATGATAAGGTCTGTTTATTTTGCTGTGTACCTTTCAAGATTATTTGAAAATGAAATGCACTGGGGATGTGTAAAGTATTTAGATTTCCTGACATAGAACTATGAAAGTAATGATGTCTGGCTGGCTTCAAACTCAGGTCCACCTGCCTGTGCCTCTGGAGGGCTGGGATTAAGGGTGCAGACTGTCTGGCATAGGTTTTTTTTTTTTTTTTTGATGCTATCATTACATTTTCCTCCTATTACTTTATCTATTTATAATTATATCTTTACCATAATTGAGGTTATTCCCGATGCCACACATCCAGTCCCACAGAAGGCACCAGAAGGCATACACAGGTTGGCATAATTTTTAAAGAGAATGAACAAAATGCAGACTACAGAGAACACATCTATTGAGAGACCATTGCTCATTTCTTTCAGAAGCACACATTTATTTTCTTCTTCAACAAAAGCAAAAGCAATAAATTCAAAAAGCCAACACACAGTCTAAATGATGCCATTTTAATATGTTACGGGGTGCCCCCTGGTTAACTGTTTCACTTCATGAAAGCTAGTGCAATTCAATGAAATATAAATTTGAAATAGATTTTTTTCATGGACCTTTTGAATGTGAACACAATTAAGTCAATGGACAGGCATAAGGGACACTAAAGCAAACTGAACAGTACTTATAAGCCTGTGGCACTTGATAGAAACCTTGTCAGTTTGATTGATCTCAGCTGGAAGTTTAAAGAATAATTTAAATTATACTTCAGCAAATTTAGCAGTTCTATTTTATAGTCTTTCAAATGTCACATGAACATTAGAAATGAATTAATATTAATTTTCCAAAGCTCTTCCTTTTCCTGTCCATCCCTTCTTTGTGTGAAAGGCTATGCACACCACTGGGAAGGGCAAGTCACAGGGCTCATTTTGAATATTGCACTTCTTTTAAAATAGAACATATCACCAAAAAAAAAAAAATGTGCACTATCATTGTCAGTTTAGTCAGAAACTGGTATACAAACACGAATGAACTAAGTGTATTCTTGTATCCAAAGGAATGTTTAAATAAATAAACGAGAGTGAAATTTACCATTTGAAAGTGATACTGTCTGGATCCTCCTATAGTTTTGCAAAGTTTTAACTAAGCTTCAGAAAAATATGAATGAACCAATGCTAGTGTGATTGTATTGCAACAAAAGACTGATACTTTATTATGATGAATTACACACTTTTCTCTTAAGTTCAAACTCAAGTACTTTATATTTAAACTAAATACAAGCAAAAACTGATTTGATACTAAACAGTTAAAAATAACTTCAATATAATACCTATTAAAAGTCCTGTCTTTAACATTTTGCAATTAGAAGCAATTTTTTTGTCATTTTACTTAATAAAAACTAATTTTATGTATATAACTCTTTATAAATGTTAAGGTCTATTTACTTTGCTGTGTACCTTTCAAGATTATTTGAAAATGAAATACCTTGGGGATGTGTAAAGTATTTAGATTTCCTAACATAGAACTATAATTAAAAGTGATGATGTCTTCTGACTCCTTGAATATATTTCTCTGCAAACATTGAAAGGTACAGATGTTCTGCCACAGAGTTTTGATGATTTTAATTCAAATAGCAACTGGCTTTAGATCTGAGGATGGAAATATTTTTTTTTCTCAAACCTCATTCAAGTGAGTAATTACAAGTCCAGCTGAATGAAATTTGCTCAGCTGCTGGGGCTTCTGGACATGCACAGCCCTTGGCAGGCATCTACGCTTTGGAGGGGGCCAAGAAAGGAATGTCTTGAATGGGTCTGGACATGCTTGCTGGTTGCGGGGTCATCTTCCATAAAAGTGGGCTTGCTAGCGTTTGTCAATAGCAGTGAGCGCAGAGTTCAGGGGATGCAGTGTGCTTTCTTTAACCATTCCACTCTAAGCTTGTAGTAGTGAGAATTTAGCAAATGGTGTGCTTGCCTCCCCTTCGCCCTTCCCATCATTCTTTCTGTGTCCACAGGGTAGAAACTGAAAGATTTGTAGTGTATTTTGGGTAAGTGTGCAGAATGATGGTTTGTTTTGAAGGCTCCGTATTTTGTTCTGTGCATGATGGTTTTCTGATGAACTGCTGTTCTGCATGACCAGTCTTGAGCAATGCTGCCCGTCCACCAGTTGTGCATGTCGGTTTGCAGTCTCATTCTCTAGTGACAATGGGATTTGTATGAATGGCTTGGGATTTAGGGACCTCGGTTTTGCATCATGAATGTCTTTAAAATATTTAATAAACATTGAAGAATTGAGTATTATCACACATTTTTGAAGAGTTTTAAATTTTCGTGTTCCATAGAGTTTACATCTGAGAATAATTGTGGTTTAGAGGTGAAACTTTTTATGAATTGTGGGTTTTGCTTAAGAGAGGAAATGCTATCTGTGGCATTTCTGGGTGTGTCTTTGCACTCTCTCTCTTTTGTGTCTCTGTTTTATAGAGATTTTTTAAGAGTCTTGCATTATACATGATAGCATATTTTACAAAGTCTGAAAATAACTTCACTTATTTAATGTTCACATTGAATTTGCGTACTTTCCTTCTCACCCAGTTCTCATGTCTTCTGGCTTATGTGGACGCCGAAAATTTTAAGGAATGAGGGTATTTATAGAAATGAAATAGAGTCATTGACCACACAACAAATAATTGCTCTGGTGTTCGGATTACTCCCTCTGTGGTCACTAGCGTGTGCTGTGTTGGTTGTTTGATTTCTTAAAGCAGAAGCATGTTAGTTCATGTTTCTTCCTACACAGAAACCACAGGCCTGTGTCCCTGTCTCTGGACTGCTTGTGGTTTCCCTGTGACTTGGGGGTCAGATCATGACCACATTTTTTTGTTCCCTACGAAGTCCCACGTGGAGAGGTTCAATCCAGTTTGCATGACTAAGACTTCCTAGGAGCTGAGTCTAGTCTCATGGCCTGCAGTCTCTCTGATCATCCGAATTATACTTAGGCACAAATACCTGAAATCATAAAATGTTTTATCTATCCATTTCTCTATTTGTCAACACACACACACACACACACACACACACACACACACACACACTTCTTGTTATTGCATATCAGCATCTCAGATCTACTTTATTTCTTCTTTTTAATTAGATATTTTCTTTATTTACATGTCATATGATATCTCCTTTCCCAGTTTCCCCTCCGAAACAAAACAAAAAACTAAACCCCAAAACCACAAAAACGAAAACAAAACAAAAAAACTCTGTTCCCTTCCCCCTCCCCCTGCTCACCAACTCACCCTTTCCCATTTAGACTACTTTATTTCTTTTATTCTATTTTACATTTTCTTTTTTTTCCCTGAAAAGTAGTTGAGGTTACAACTGAGACATATAGAAAGCACTTGAAAGCAAAAGGTATTTTTAGATCATAATTGGGTTTACTTATTTAGTTTTGCCCATTTGTGGTTTGTAGTTACCCAGTTGATCTATTACTTAATTAGTATAATTGTATTTAAGGAGACTTAAATATGACATTGAAAACACATGTATCAGAGAAGCTCAACACCCAGCAGCTATCAAGTTGTTTCAATATGTTTTCTAACTAATTACAAACTACAATTTTCTAAAATGCTAATAAAATGTGATAGGATTTGATACTTTATATGAATGATTTCTATATTATTTATGTACCTATGAAGTCTAGTCAAATTAAAAAAAGATATAATGAATTCAGAAGTCTTAAAGTAAGTGCTATCAATGAAAAACAGTTTTAGTATGAAGTGATTTTAATCACATGTAAATTTGTTTTAAGATATAACCGTTAGTTGCTATTTTTTATTTATTTCGAAGAATTGTAACTACTGCTGGTGTTTTTTTTTTGTTTTTTTTTTTGTTTGTTTGTTTTTGTTTTTTTAAAGAAAAGCCTCAAATAAATCTTGAAAATTTATTTCAGACTAACAGAATGTGTTTCCCCTCTCACTTTCCAGGGTGAGTGTGGACAGTGATGTGCTGAAATCAGGCTATACTAGCCGAGACTTGATTATTTTGGAAAATGATGACCCCGGAGGCATCTTTGAATTTTCTTATGATTCTAGAGGACCCTATGTTATAAAAGTAGGTCCAAAACTTCACTCTGGATTCATAACTTCAGAAAAAAATGTTCTAGAAGAAATTGAACTTTTGTGGGTTTTGTTTTTAAAGGAAGGAGATGCTGTGGAGCTCCGAATTACTAGATCCAGGGGCTCACTTGTTAAACAGTTCCTCCGCTTTCACGTGGAGCCCCGAGAGAGCAATGAATTCTATGGAAACACGGGGGTGCTGGAGTTCACCCCAGGAGAAAGGGAAGTAGTGATCACCCTACTCACCAGGCTGGATGGCACGCCAGAGGTCGGAACTTGTGCTGTGTTCTTGTGAAAGGTTGACAGTCTCAGGATATTGAGAATAGAAACATTTTGAACATTGACAGCAAGACATAAGAAAGAATTAGGTACTCGTGTTTAAGAAAATTTAAAAAGAAGCTTGAAAAGCAGAATAGAATTCATTGAACTTACAAGAGTGTATTCTTATCCTAAAACAAGAAGTAGAAAATCCTGAGCAGCTTGGCTTCCGTGCTCGGGGCTTCCGTGCTCGGGGCTTCCGTGCTCGGGGCTTCCGTGCTCGGGGCTTCTGTGCTCGGCTTTCTCCACTTATACATTTTATTCTGCGTGGTCTATACTCACTGAACTCTTACTGGCGTGCTTTGGAGTTAAAGCTCTGCTGCAAAATTATTTTTCAGAAAGAAATTAATTTGTTTTATAATAGGAGGATCAGATGTACTTCCAATATGTTTATGCTACAATTCATATGCAGCTTTCAAATTAATTTTATTTTTTATTCTTGCTCATTTAAGTGAATACTCGATCACCGATGAAAAGGCCTTGAATTTTTACTGGCTTAGAATAATATGGTCATTTATATATATATATATATATATATATATATATATATATATATATAATCATATAATGTAAAGTAATATCTCCTGTCTTTCAGTGACTTGGCAAATGTTTTAAAATTAGGAATAACACAAACTCTCTTGTCTTCCATGTGATGTTTGACCCTGAGAAGCTAAACATAATAACATTGTCAGTCACATACACATTTTATTTGTGATGAAAACTTCAACTTTACGTCTTTCTCTAATTTGGCATGCCTTTTGTAGTTGGACGAGCACTTCTGGGTGGTCCTCAGCAGCCATGGGGAAAGGGAGAGCAAGCTGGGCAGTGCTACCCTTGTCAACATAACGATTCTAAAAAACGACGATCCTCATGGGATTGTAGAATTTGTTTCCGATGGTTTGACTGCATCGATAAAAGAAAGCAAAGGGGTGGATGTCTATCATGGTAAATTATTCTGCTTGCTACATTTTATTCTGTTCTTTGAAGAAGACATTAATCTCTTTTCAGCTTAATTTTTAAAAATTACTTTTATGTATGTGTATATTTGTGTGTGCCTGTGCAAGTCTGTGTGCACCACATGTATGCATGGCCATGGAGGTCAAAAGCTATTGGGTCCCCTGAAGTTGACATTAGCAGTGGTGAGCCACCTGATTGGGTATTGGAATCAAACCCGGGTCCTCTGGAAGAGCAGTAAGTGCTCTTAACTGTGGTCTCATCTCACCACCCCTTAGATCATTTCTTTAGTAACTATTGTCAGTTTTCCATTCTGCCTTAGAAATGGCATGCAACTTAGGAACTCCTCTTTTAAAACTCATATTTAGGCTTGCTGTTTTCATGTCTTCCATACCATTGGGATGATATTGAAGACCTTAGTTACAGTTTGCTTTTAGCTAATACAGTGTAAACTCAGACACTCAGGAAGGAATCAAGTCAGTCAAATGGAGAGCACACTACAGCTAAGAGTTACTACTGAGAAACCACTGCAGTGCCAGGAAGTGAGAAGTCTTTTATTTTTAAAGCACTATCTGGGTAATAAAATGACTTTGCTTTGTCAAGTTAGGCTTCCAGCAAATGCCTTTGGTGAATTTGATTGTAGGACTTTATAATTGATTCTAATTCTATTCCTATGCCAGATGATTCTTAATATCCCAAAGTGCAATGGAAAAAAATTGAACAGGTTAAACACACACACACACACACACACCAACCTTGGTGTATATGCTAAGCAAGTGTTGATGAAGAGGGGTTTTGATTTGTGCTTATTTTGATTGTTCACCTTCTGTTCCTGTGTGTATCTCTCAGCTGTTTATGGTGTAATACGAACCCGAGGCCACTTTGGTGCTGTTAATGTATCATGGGTGATTAGTCCAGACTTTACGCAAGATGTGTTTCCTGTGCAAGGAACTGTTTGTTTTGGAGACCAAGAATTTTTTAAAAACATCACTGTTTACTCCCTCGTAGATGAAGTAAGTGCTGCTTATATGGTTTTCTGCCTGGCTTGTTGGAGGCATCAAATCACACCATTTTGGTGGTATTTGCTAGGTTTCTCTTTTTGTGGTGCCGATGGTCAGACTCGATGTCATGCATGTGGTCTACATTTACAGCTCATTCATTCCTTTTCATCAAATAATTAAATACCTGGCTGTACATTTTGTGGGAGGTGTTTAGCAACTTACCGGCTTTTGGCACTTTGAAGAGGAGCTGTCTTCTGGGTATCTCGTGGTTCGTTTCAGTATCAGGACCCTAAGCACAGTTGTCATCAGCCTCCCAGGAAAGATAAAGAGCTTTGCTAAGCTGGACAGCCGACCTTTCTCAGCGAAAGCAGTGAAGCGTGACCCTTTCCCTCAGAACTGGCCCCCAGCAGACAAAACTATTCCCCCCCCCCCCCCCCCCGTTGTGTATGGAGGAGAACACTAAGTCATAAGGGCAATGGGAAAGAAAAACAGTATCCATCTGGGTATATAAGAGTCAGAGAGGTGGAACTCTCATCTTTTAGAAGACATGGGAGTGAGGATGTCTTTGGACCTCCTCAGGAACCTTCCAGAAGGTTTTTAAGACAGAGTTGGAGAGCTAATAGTCTAGCAACTGTTAGTTCTCTGTTTGGAAGGGTTTCAATTGTTACATTGTTTTTCTGGTCTGTTTCTTTTTTTTTCCTTACAGTTAAGTTGTTTTCCATTTTCTTATAGAAATAATGTAAGCCTCTGCAGTACGGCCAGCTTTTCCTTACTTAAGTCAAAACATACCTATTTGCACGATCCTCCCCCGTCCCCTGCAATAAAACGTCTGCTTGGAAGAACAATATTGAAATGATTTTCAGGCAATCTGAGTTTAGTGGGAAAACGTTTAAAGAAGCCTTCTTCTTAGAGATGAAAATGAAAATGAGCAGTAATAACTGAGCTTTCAAAAAACAAATAACAGGCATGGATAATGTAATGAGGCATGATTCACTTGACTTAAAAAATATGTACCTTTTTGCCAAAGATTCCAGAAGAGATGGAGGAATTCACCATTATCCTACTTAATGCCACTGGAGGAGCTCAAATAGGAAACAGGACAACTGCCTCCCTGAGGATTCTAAGGAACGATGACCCCATTTATTTTGCAGGTGGTATTGCTATCTTGTTTTAGTGAGTTTACATCAGTCTTAAATAATATATATGTTTTAAGACATTTTTATTTGTATGTATGCTTTGTCAGCGTGTATGCATGTGTACCGTGTATGCCTTGTGCCTATGGAAGTCATGTGGGACAATGGATCCCTGCCACGGGAGTCAGGATGCCTGTGACCTGTCATGTGGGATCAAACCTGGCTCCTCTGAAAGAGCGATAAGTACTCTAACCTGCTGAGCCATCTCTCCAGCCCCTATGCATAGGTTTAAGAATTATTAACTTAACTTAATTATTAACTTAATTATTTTCTATAGTGTAATCAATTTGTTTAAGTATAATTTCATGATTCATTTGATAATTGGTGTTTTGTATTTGAGTTTAAGCGTTTTAGGACCTTCTGAAACAAAACAAGAAAGGGCAATTGGCAGGTTGCTACTTGCTTTTCATGCCCAGCATGCCTTGCTTTGGGTAGACAAGAGGAACATGTCTGAGAAGTCGCTTCCTAACAGAGTCTGATGGACTTGGGGCTTGCTCTTTCTAAGGGTGGTCACTTGTTAATCACAGTAACTGATGGTTAATGGACCTATTAATTAAGACTCCTCCTTTTTTTGTCATTTTACTGCTTTCTTTACACCTGTACTTGGCTCCTGAAGCATCTTTTAGTTCTGTTCATGAGGCTTAATCACATTTTTAATTCTTTGAAATCTCTTTTGTATAAGATGTATATAGATGAAATTTATGATATAGTAGCATCCTGAGCCTCTATTTACACTATTTTTAACCTTCAGGTAATATGTAGTTCATGAATTAGTCTTATCTCTTTATATGTATCTCTTTTCTAACTACCATGACAAAATGAAAGAAGAGATTTCTATTCAAGGAACTTAACTTTAACATGAGGTATATATTAAGCTGCAGTCAGGAGAAGAAGGAACTCCAATGATATTTACAGACAGCTCAGTTGGCACAGACACTGGGTACTTTACTGTTGAGCATTAGGCAAGGAGGGGCACTGACTTGAGGTCTTCAGCGGGAGCTTCTACCAGCGGGGAGCAGAGTAAACACTGAGTCCAGGCTTTTCCTGTCAGTGTCAGGCAGAAACAAGAGTGATCTGGAAATATGCTCATGGACTGGCACAGGCTTATGTATTTCTGTGCCGTGTGTATTTCAGAGCCTTGTGTTGTGAGGGTCCAGGAGGGTGAGACTGCCAACTTTACAGTTCTCAGAAATGGATCTGTTGACATGGCCTGCACTGTTCAGTATGCTACCATGGATGGAAAGGCTTCAGGAGGAGAGGGAGACTTTGTTCCTATTGAGAAAGGAGAAACCCTGGTGTTTGAAGTTGGAAGCAGAGAGCAGAGTATATCTGTGTATGTCAATGACGATGGAATCCCAGAAACAGATGAGCCTTTTTATATAATCCTGTTCAATTCAACAGGTAAATGAATACTGTTCTGGCTGACCTGTGGTTTTCTGTCCCGGTAAGTAGTTGTGCCAGGTCAGCCTTTGCTATAATCTGAGACTGCTCATGAAGAAAGCCGGGTGCTGTTGCTTTCTTGGCTGGTGAGATGAAGAAGATGGTCCATAAACCTTTCTGTGCAGTGTAAATTAGGTCACAGTGTGATACGGTTCTGGGAAAATCAACTTATAAGCAGAAAGGCTTTGGCTCATGGTTCCAGACCCATCATGGCTATTTAGCTACATAGTTTCAATGCCTGAAATGAAGCACAGCTTGGAAGTCAGGAAGCTAATGTCAGTGCAAACTGCCACCAGGAACTGCGACCCATGTCACCTTTCAGGTTTCTTTGGTTCTCCGAATAACATCGTTTGTAGCAAAATTAACCTGACTGGAATTATTCATTTCACTTAATGGTAATGTTCCTCCAATCTTCTCAGTGTAAAGTAATTTGTGGTCTTTCTTTGGTTCTCATGATTCCAGCAAATCCACAAGCCCGAATGGCTCATTTGTGTTTGCCTGATGGTTCTTTTTTTTTATTTGATGCAAGTATTTTATTCTTGGTATTAACACCACAGACACAATTCCGTGTTCTTCATATGTCCTCTCAGGACTTTGGTTTGTCCCCCCATTATACTTGTTTTGGTTAAATTAAAGTGATGACCTACAAGCTTATTTCTTAGTGCCATTAATAAATGTTTGTGGGTACTTAACATGAAATTATGTAGCTGTGTTATTACTCATTTTTTTTCAAATTTTCACTGATATTTACTGGAATAAAATTGTAATTTCTATTTAGTGATGTGATTGCTTTTATCTTAAGTTTATGATTACTTTTGCCCAAATTTGGCTAGTGGCAATCTACTCATCATGACTTTTTTTCCCTTTTGTCTTTTGACATGTCCTTCTTATTCTTCAAGCTTTGCTTCATTTCTTCTCACAGCAAGCCGTGCCAAGCTCACTGTGTAATTTTCCTGTCACAATCCTGAGATTATCCAGTTCTTTTGGAAACCCCAACTTTAAGAAAGTTATTGAATAATTAGAATCTGGTCCCTGGCTGTGGTTATGGCTATTGAGGTTTTGTTATTTCTAGTGACTTTTCACGTGCGCAAACTGGGAGTATATATGCACACACATGGTTACTTTGTGTGTGTATGGTATGTGTGCTCACCCATGTATTTGCATGTGGCGGCCAGAGAACATTGTTAGGCATCCTCCTCTAACAGTCAGTTCATGTTTTGTGAGGCAGAGTCTCTCGCTGAACCTCATTTGTGCAGTTTCAGCTATGCTGACTGACCCACAAATACTTGGGATACAACTGTCCTGGTCTCCTAGCTGAGGTCACAGATGCCCTTGGGGGCTAGAATCTGAATGCAAAACATATTCATGCTCCAATCTCTCTACCCACTGAGCCATCCCTGATATGTATATGTAGTTGTGTATTTCTTAGAATTTAAGTGAATAAAATGAATGCAGGTTAAGAAATTTTGTTAAAATAAAAATTAGCTTTTTAAAAAATGACTTTGACTCTTTTGTGTTTAATTTAGGTGACACTGTAGTTTATGAGTATGGGATGGCGACAGTCATAATTGAAGCCAATGATGACCCAAATGGTATTTTCTCTCTGGAGCCCATAGACAAAGCGGTGGAAGAAGGAAAGACAAATGCATTTTGGTAAGTGTATTTAGATAAGCAAAGTTAAAACTGGGTTCAACAAAATGAGATCATTAAGTGGGGAAAATGGAAACACTATTAGTCCATATGGATAAAGATGTAAATGGGATAAATGGTAACTTTGTTTATGCTCTGCTATAATATTTTTCATTAAGGAACTATGGATGACAAGCATTCATCTGCTAGACAGAACTTGCTCTCCTTGCCCTTCTCCCTCCATGTTCTATCTTTTCAAGACTAGAGGACTTCAGTTATTCAGTCTTCAGGAACAATCTTCATAGAATTTGCAGCTTGTGACTCCTTGCACCTGGGATTTTTTCTTCTGAGAAATGTTGCCCATTATTCCCAAGTTCCTTTTCACTTGGGCTTAGAATTTGCCATGCTGATTGGCTTTGAACAGGAGATTCTAAGATTGTTTGTCTTTTTTGATTCTTGCTACTTTGTCTTTTCCATGGTTTCTCAGTGAGCCTGGCTGGCTAATTTGGAGATAAATGTATACTTTCAAGAGAGCACAGACTGCTTTTGTTACAGTCATATTCACCACGTACCCGTTTCATAAAAACACTTTTGTTCCATTTTCACGCAGGATTTTACGGCACCGAGGCCACTTCGGCAATGTCTCTGTGGCTTGGCAGCTGTTCCAGAATGCTTCTCTGAAGCCTGGACAAGAGTTCTATGAAACATCGGGGACTGTTAACTTCACAGACGGAGAAAGAACTAAACCAGTAACTCTCTGTGCTTTCCCAGATAGGATTCCTGAATTCAATGAATTTTATATCCTAAGGCTTGTAAATATTTCAGGTACTGACCTTTTCCATCTCTTATGTTAACACCAAAAATGTAGATTATACTTACATAGAGTTGCGTACACAACCAAGTTGCCAGTGAAGTGAAATGTATTATTATTGTCTGATTTTAATGTGAAAGTAGCTTCTTGGTAGAAGTTTTTCGCTGTTGGGTTTTGTTTGTTTGTTTGTTCATTTTGTTGTTTTGTTTTGTTCTGTTTTTGTAGTGCTGAGTGTCAAACCCTAAGCCTCTGTATATTAGGAAGTGCTCTACCATTGAGGCACACCCTAGCCCCTTTTTTTTACTGACCATTTTGATACATCAGGATGTCTTTGGTGATGTATAGGTTGGCTTGGAAGTACGATCCAGTGAGTTCACTGCTGGTGTACCACCAGTGACAAAATATTGTTTCAGTTTGTTGAAATGTGGTCTTACTGTGCAGCTCAGGCTGACCTTCCATCTGGACCTCCTGCCTGCATCTCGAGAGCGCTGGGGTTATAGGCATATGACACAGTATCTGATTTAGTTTTTCTCCTTCCTTCCTTCCTTCCTTCCTTCCTTCCTTCCTTCCTTCCTTCCTTC
>JADRCD010209795.1:0-25291 GCA_019843815.1 Montemys delectorum | reverse complement strand
TTCCTTCCTTCCTTCCTTCCTTCCTTCCTTCCTTCCTTCCTTCCTTCTTTCTTTCTTTCTTCCTTTCTTTACTTTGGTTTTTCAAGACAGGGTTTCTCTGTGTAGCCCTGGCTGTCCTGGAATACACTCTGTAGAGCAGGCTGGCCTCGAACTCAGAAATCCAGCTGCCTCTGCCTCCCAAGTGCTGGGATTAAAGGCGTGAGCCACCACTGCTCAGCTTTTTCTCATTTATTTATTCATTGGTGTTAGACATAGAATCTTAGACTCCATGCTAACCATGTGCTCTACCATTTAACTATGCCCTAAGCCAAAACAATATTTTTTGCATGTTCATTTTATGATCTTAGGAAAGTTCCATTTTATGAATGGAGGCTTCCTCTTTCTCACTGTTTTCAGTTTAAGCATAATTTGTTTTTGGTAGGGGCTTGACTGAGTATTAATATGGATAGGCTAATTGATGTTATTTGATTGCATTGCCCAAATGTGGTGAAAACAATATGATGATGCCATTATTTACTGATAGTGAATATATTATTTTACTAGAAAATTCTCTGTAAAACATAGTGCCTTTCTTTTTCTTAGACTAAAAAGTATTTAACTTCTGGCTTTTTAATTATTTCAAATTTTCTCACTACAGGTCCTGGAGGCCAACTAGCAGAAACCAACCTTCAGGTGACAGTCATGATTCCATTCAATGATGATCCGTTTGGGATCTTCATCTTAGATCCAGAATGTCTAGAGAGAGAAGTGGCTGAAGATGTCCTCTCAGACGACGATATGTCTTATATTACCAGCTTCACCATTTTGCGACAACAGGGTGTCTTTGGTGATGTACGGGTTGGCTGGGAAGTACTGTCCAGAGAGTTCACTGCTGGCCTTCCACCAATGATCGACTTTCTGCTGGTGGGAGTTTTTCCAAGCTCTGTGCCTTTGCAACCACATATGCGGCGTCACCACAGTGGAACAGATGTCCTGTACTTCAGTGGACTAGAGGGTGCATTTGGGACTGTGGATCCCCAGTACCAGCCCTCCAGGAATAACACAATTGCCAACTTCACATTTTCAGCTTGGGTAATGCCTAATGCCAATACGAATGGATTTCTCATGGCAAAGGATGACAGCCATGGCAGCATCTACTATGGGGTAAAAATCCAAACAAATGAAACCCACCTGACTCTTTCCCTTCATTATAAAACTTCTGGATCAAATGTTACATATATTGCCAAGAGCACTGTCATAAAATATTTAGAAGAAGGTGTTTGGCTTCATGTTTTAATTATCTTAGATGATGGCATAATTGAATTCTATCTGGATGGAAATGCAATGCCCAGAGGCATAAAGAGTCTGAAAGGAGAAGCCATTACTGATGGTAAGTGTCCGCATTGTAACTAGCACACTGAATAGGAAAGATTCTCAACTCTTCAATCAAAAAAATTTGATTTTTTTTTAAAGGAAAGAACTAGGAAATGTTTTGAAACTTGACTTTATGTTTTCTCTAGTAAAGCTGTATGCCTACCAAGACCAAAGTACTGTTAAGTTGAGTGTTTCAGAAATGTCTTTAGCCTGGGGGAAATCAGAAACAGGCTCTAGGCGAGAGATGTGCAAGCGGATCACTACAAAACGTTGTGGGAAGAAAAGAAACAATAGGAATGTTCTTTGTCTCTAGTTAGTGATCAGGAAGGAACTGTTTCTGTACAGGGATCAGCAAAGGTCTGGAACTGAAACAGCTCATTGTATCTGGGGAACTCCTTTTCTTTCAGTGTTTCTGGAGGTGAAGGGTAATAGAAAAATGACAAAAGAGCCATTAAGAGAAAATATTAACTAGAAATGATTACAGGCACTATGTTATCAGCAGGTGAACCAGTGAATTCTGTGCCTTGCTTTGAAAGGATAATCTTTGTTGACTTTTAGCCAAATCACCCACCCTCTCTTAGGATAACTCACTATGGACTATATGTACTTAGGAGTCTGAGGCAGGAGGATCATGTGCAACAAGCCAACGTGGGCTATTTAGAAAGTTGCTAGCCAGAAGCAGTAATGAGATCCTGTCATAAAACACCAAAAACCAAAATCAAAAACAAACCAGCTGAACTATAAATTGACAAAGTCCTAAAAAGGACTGTGGAGGTGTAATGCTATATAGCTGGGCTGTATACTGTTACTGTCTTTAAAAGTGCTTCATGCTTGAATGCAGTGTTTCTAAGAACTACTGGTTTCTACGTTCAGTTAGGTTTTGGATAAAATGATATATCTGGCCTGTAGAAACACCACTTTAGTTATCTCGAGATGGATCTTTAACACATAGAGCTTTCAAGGTCTCTATAAATAGTAATCTGTAGTTTTAAAATTGGAACAGAATGAACCCTTTCCATATTTAGTTCAGTAAGTAATTTTAAAGTGTCAGAGACACATATATACTCAACTAAATATATAACTCAGAAATACACATGGGTAGATAGATATATGTCCGAATGTGTTTATTTATTTTTCTGCCCATAAATGATTTTGACAGACTGACATAAATTACTTATAAGTAACCATCATTTAAATTTGAAGGCAGATTCTGCAGTGGAAGATCACAAAATCCAGCAATTATTGTGCAGGTTCTTTTTTTGTCATCATAGAAGATATTTATTTGATCACTTTTTAGTTATGCCCAAATTTTCCTTATCAAACATATGATTCAGTGAAATCGCCTTGCTTTCTGAAACACACTTATAGGTTGTGATAGGAGATAGTGGCTGTTGTAGTATCTAAATGCACATCTGATTTCAGGTCCTGGGATCCTGAGAATTGGGGCAGGGATGGATGGTGGTGACAGATTCACAGGTTGGATGCAGGATGTGAGGACCTATGAGCGCAAACTGACTCCCGAAGAGATTTACGAACTTCATGCTATGCCTGCAAGGAATGATTTACACCCGATTTCTGGGTATCTGGAGTTCAGACAAGGAGAAACTAACAAGTCATTCATTATTGCTGCAAGAGATGACAGTGAGGAGGAAGGAGAAGAATTATTCCTTCTTAAACTGGTGTCTGTGTACGGCGGGGCTCAGATTTCTGAGGAAAATAGTACTGCTCGGCTAAGGATACAGAAAAGTGACAATGCCAATGGCCTTTTTGGCTTCACTGGCGCATGTATACCAGAGGTAAGTAGGGAGCTTGGAGAATTTGAAGGTAAATCATTCATTGTAGGTGGATTTGTCTGGGCTTGAACTAGCTTTTAAAGTATGTAGGAGCCACGTTTGTGCATATAAAGCTCAATCCCTGTTCCTGGTAGACTGCAGCTTGAGTTGCCTTAGTGAGGCGAGAGAAACAATAACAAAAAAAGCAAGTCATGTGTATAGTAGAGGATCGCAAATTCGATCATCTGTAGGAGGAAAGGACCTCGGCCTTGTGAAGGTTCTGTGCCCCAGTGTAGGGGAATGCCAAGGCCAATAAGTGGGAGAGGGTGGGGTGGCAGGCATGGGGAGGGGGAGGCAACAGGAGCTTATTCTTGTTGTTTTTGTTTGTTTGTTTTTTTGGAGGGGAAACTGGAAAAGGAGAAATTTACATGTAAATAAAGAAAATATCTAATAAAAAAATAAGACAAAAGAAAAAAAAAGAAAGTTCAAACCCCAACTCTTCAAAAAAAAAAAAAAAAGCAAGTAACTCTTAGCAATTGAACTTTAAAGTTGGTCACTTCAGAGAGTGACTAATTATACATCACCTCTAATTTGACTCATATTTTGAGTACCATACGTGGATATAAAATAATTCATATTGAAAGCCTGTATGACTAACGAAAAGTGAAACTCCATTTCAATATTCCTTTGTTTTTTTAGGGGGAACATTTTATAGGGTTCTTCCAACTTGGTTGTAATTGTTTCTTACCAACTTTCTTGGCTGGCTCAATTCATTAGGCTGGTGTTCGGTCTTATCTCTTCTTCCTAAACTTCCAAGGACATGTGATCATCTCTCCTGATTAGTAATAGGAGATCTCGGGAGACTGCCTCCCAGGTGTTGTGTATGACAGCAGACGCTCCGTGTCCAGAAAAGGCTGCCAAGAACCAAGCGAGCCTTCTGCTCTGGAACGTGACACCAGGAGATCTGGATGAGCATCTATGTGAACTGGATGATTAAGCAAAGCAGGATGAGTAGAACTTGAAAAAAAATCACCTGTGTCTCAGAGCTCATTGTAGCTTTCATTGGGACACCCAGATCTCTCGAATTCTATGTGGTCCCCTTAGTTTATGTGACAACCACAAGACTAGAGATCTTCAGCATTTTTTTTTTTGTAAACTTGTGAAATATCACATATGTTGATAATGATTTTAAACTGCTCTTTCACATTTATTTATTGATTATTCATTATCTTTGTATGTCTATGGGTGAACAAGTGCCGTGCTGTGTCTCTGGAGGTCAGAGGATAACTTATGGGAATTAATTCTCCTCTTCTGCCATTTGGATCTCAGGGATCAAACTCAGGACATCGAGCTTGGTGGCAAATACCTTAAACCACACATGCATGTTTTTCAAATATCCCGTGCCATGAGATGAGATTTTTCTGTTGCATTACCAAAGCGTGATGGTCAGGGAGCGGGGAGATTGTCGGAGTCAGGAGCAGAGGACCCACGTTTGGCTCAAAACCTGTAACTTTAGCTCCGTGCTGCTGAAGTCTGTACTCAGACATGCATGTGCCTGTTTGCATGCACTCACTCACTTAAACAAATGTGGTGATGGGCTATAAGAATTTCTCAGTGGTTACAGCGAGTGCCCTTGTCCCACAGAAAACTAGATAGGTATGATGGCCACCTGACATCCAGGACTCAGGAGGCAGACGAAGAGAGATACCTAGGGCAAGCTAGAGCGCAGTAATCTGTGAGCCCTGGGTTCTGCAAGCCGCCGTGTATCAGCAAATGAAGTGGAGAGGTACTGCAGCAGAGACCCGACATGAACTTCAGGCCTTCATGTGCACATGCCTAGTGGTGTGGCCACACATGTGTAAACACAGATTCCCATAGCTACACCCCGTACACACGCACCTGCACCTGCACACCACATGCACGTGTACACACCACTCACACGTAAATACACATATACATGCACAGACAGGACTGAAAGCCACGGGGGTGGGGGGGTAAGTGAAGAAAGGTCCACATACAATTTTGAATCATAGCTCCTGATCTCATGGACCAACATCTTTTTCTTGGGAAAAATGGTTGACAAGTATTGTTTATACAGACTTTGAAATTTGGCACATATTTTCACAAAATGAGCTATTGGCTATGAGAAAAATAGATCATGGTTCTGGTTGGTAATAAAAAATTCAGTCTTTCACATGAAGGAAATCTAAATTTTAGAAACTTTTGTCAGCCAAAGTGAGTTTGACTGTTTCCCACTACTTCAGATGTTTGAGATAATGTTGCCAGTGATCCATACTAGTGTGATTGTTTTGTATAATTAAATACTTCAACATGTGGATGATATGTAGAACTCAGTAAGCTAATGCTGTTTTACATCATCATTGCATGAATAGAAGATTGATCCTAGTGCAACGGGGGCAGAGGGTTAAATGCAGTACAATGTGCATGTAGTCTTCACATGGCACTAAACTCTGAGAAACGGCCACTTTCCAAATTTTGGTGTAGTAAAATGCAGTATGAATAATTATCCTAAAAGCCTATGAAGATGCCACTGTTTTCTAGTTAAGTTGGCAAGGCTGAAATTTTCTCTATATGCGTCAGGTAGAACATGAGAGTTGAAAACACGTTGGCTACAAAAGGAGCTATGACTCAGCTGTCTTCTATTAAGGCAGACTAGAAAGACATGAAAATAGAGACTGCTGCTTTGTGTTGCTGTTTGTCCTTGTTTTAGAATATATAGCTAGTACTCAAAATATGTGCCGTTTATGTTGACAGGCAGGCTTACGGTTGCATTGCTATTCGTTATTAGTCACTACTTATTTCATTGTTACACTGTAGCATGGTGGAGAACTCCAGACTTTACAAACATACACAGAAACTATTTAGATTTCTCAGTGATTTTATGAATGTGCAGGTTCCACAAATAAAAAGATTGGAGAAGTCTTTATTTATTTTATGGCTCTTATGACCTTGAGTTTAATAGCTACTTGGTTTATTTTCAGAAATATTGGAAGTGACCATAATTACTTTTACGTTTTTTTCTTGCTTATTTTTAACATTTATTATTTTTAAATGTTTCCTTTTGTCATATATTCATTAGCATGATACTAGATTATATAAGAGCATTTTCATACATCTATATAATATACTCTGAACACATTAAGTTCCTGTATTTTCCTTCCTTTTCTCTTCGTGGCCCTTGCAGAGCAGATTTAGATCTAATTCTGTACCCCCAGAACTCACTATGCTTGATTAGGTATGGTGTTACGATTATTGCCTTTTGAATGTGGGAAATTCAGGGCGACATATTCCATTTGTCAATCTTCCTGTCTAGGCTTTTGTAGTTTGCGATAGTCATGTGAATGTATTTTTGGTTCATATGAAGTGATATATTTTACAGCTGGAAGATCAGTCAGTTAATACACAAATGTCTTAAGACAGCATGTTTCATGAGACACTTTCATGATGTATGCTTTGCTCTCTCATCTCCTGCCTTCTTGGGATACTCTTTATGTGGCTGTTCATGAGAGTCTCTCCCAGATCCAGTTCATTTTCCTTAATCTGCCTTGCCGTGGTTGCTCTCCTTACTGTGTTTGAGAGTCCATACTTCATATACCCATACCCTCAGTTTTACCTTCTCCAGGAAGATTCTGATGACACATCAATGAACCAAAATCAACCAACAAACCAACCAACCAAGCAAAAATCAAACAGAAAAATGAAATTCCTTACATTTCCAATGCTGCTAATCCTGAAGCTATTTAGTATTTTCAAAATATTTTGCATTTGATGGCAATTCTTTGTAAAAAAAATTAGGTTTTCATAATTAGATTGAGCAAGATTATGAGTATAATATACATGTATCACATAAATTAAATGCATAATTTTATACTGTATTTTATTTATCCTTTAAAATTATCTTTAATCTTTACAGTCCAGTCATTATCCCCTTCCTTGTCTGCCTTCATCCCATTCCTCTTACCCCCTTCCCTAAGAGAATGTCCCCCCCCCTACTCTACCCTGCCAGACCTCCCCATCTCCTAGGGCCTCAAGTCTCTCGAGGGTTAGGTGCGTCTTCTCCCTTTGAGGCCAGACCAAGCAGTCCTCTACTATATATGTGTTGGGGGCTGCACACCAGCTAATGTCTGGTGTCTGGTTGGTGGTCCAGTGTCTGAGAGATCTCAGGGTTCCAGGTTAGTTGATATTGCTGGTCTTCCTTATGGGGTTGCCCTCCTTCTTAACTTTTTCCAGCCTTTCCCTCATTCAACCACAGAGTTTCTCAACTTCAGTCCATTGGTTGGGTGTACTTATGTCTGTCTCAGTCAGCTGCTTGTTGGGCTTTTCAGAGGGCAGCCATGCTAGACTCCTGTCTGTAAACACTTCATTGCATCAGTAATCGTGTCAGGCCTTGGAGCCTCCCCTTAAGATGGATCCCGAGTTGGGCCTGTTGCTGGACCTCCTTTCGCTCATCTCGTCTCCATTTTTGTTCCTGCAATTCTTTTACAGGAAAAAACTCTGAGTCAGAGTTTTTGACTGTGGGATGGCAGCCCTATCCCTGTTTATTCTTTACCCAGATGCACTATGTCCCAGGAAATCGCAGGCACTTACTAAATTATGATAGAGTCAATAAATGTATGAGTGGATCGAGCTCTGATTGTTCGGAGTGCAGGCAGTATCTGTGTTGAGTAGATAGCTGATCAGCACAGTACCCACCCACGTTATCATGTGCCTCCTCCATGCTTGTTACAACCTTGTGCAATTTCTATGTTATTCTCTTCTTTAGCTCACATCATAAAATTATGTACTCCATGTAACTAACTGATGAAATTACTGTTCACAATAATTTAAGAACTTGTTAGACTCACATCTTATAACTAATCCTTTGATTTATGTTTTTATACACTTAGCTTAAGGTCAATGTAGAAATGACTGGGGAAGATCATTGTAGAAAAAAGAATTCTACCTTTCCTTAACTGTTTTAAGCACCTACCATATTATATGAATAAATTCCTTTAGTATTATACCAATATAGTACGAACCCTCACAATGAATTACCTAAACATAAAACATAATAAAAACTCAAACTGGATTTATAATATTTTAGCTTTAATTTCCTTTTTCAGGTAAAAAAAACCTGATTTACATTTCACACAACTGCTGTTTCTGAGCAAACAGACTTGACAGTTCTGCTTATTGATAACTGCTTATCTTCCACTGAACTTCCATTGATCTTCCATATGAGTATTTGGCAAAATGCTGGTGAAGAAAGTGGTGCTGTAGAGATGGCCCTGTGATTAAGAACATGTACTGCTCTTACAGAGGCCCTGGGTTTTGTTCCCAGCATCCATATTGGGAAGATTACAACTGCTCAGAATTTCAGTCCCAGGGACATCCAGCACCCTTTCTTGCCTCCATGGCACCTGAACTCCTGTTCACATACCTACACACTTATACATACATGTAACTAAAATGAATTAAATGTGTAAAACAAAAGAGGATATGCAGTGTTGAACAGCACTGCTTGTAATGTGAAACTGAGTAAAGATAGCTTCAAGGATTATGGTGGATCTATTCGCTAGCCTCAATGTTTGTGTTGACTCTAACATCATTTTGGATAAATATGATAATTAGGCAAACCTTTAGATTTTTTCTATCTCTTGATAGACTCTGATGTAAGTAATTAGATTTTGTAGTCCAGGAATTTTCCAAATATGTCAGAAATGTCAAATTTGTGTTCCTAGGCATCCTGAATCAGAAGCCATTCCATGATCAGATGTCAGATGGGGACAGGGGCAAAAGCATAAACCTGAATTTAAAGTCTCTGTAGATCATGTACACACACATAGAGGAGCTGTATTTAAAACAACAAAACTATAGGGGATGCTGTTTTTTCATATATAATATTTGTGAACATTAATAGTATATTTTTTAGCCAAGCATCCTAGATGATTCATTCTTATGGACTCTTGACACTTAAAGGAAACTTTAAGTGAAATTTTGTAAGTATACATTGTTAAATACAGCACAAACCCATTACATTTTTCTGTTTAAACCTCATACGTGGTGTGTATTTGAACACACTCTTATAGTATGTCAGGAGGTTATAGATTTGGTTGATAGTTTTACTACTTGAAGGTGTAGTGTGGAAACAAAGCTTTATTCTAGTTATGACCCCCCCATCATGCTTCTTAAGTCTCAAAAGATCCTTCACACATTTCTAAGTAAATCTTTGAATTTGTTTACTCCCTATCCTTTGCTGGAAGGAAGTGTTGAATATTTACATATTCAAATCATGGTTTATTGGCTTATATTGTACAAAAATTCATCCTTACTAAAATTTATAGCAGTACCAAGGCAGACCCCAAGCTCAGGAGGGGTTGGCCAGCACAAAGAGAACTCAGTCTCTGCCTCTGTCTCTGTCTCTGTCTCTGCCTCTGCCTCTGCCTCTGTCTCTCTCTGTTGTTTATGTTATTGTTTTATTTTGTTTCCTTTTGTCAGAGATGATGTTGGATGGATGGAGGGTAGAATCTGGGTGAAGATGGGAGAGGAGAAAGAATATGACCAAAAAATACTATATCGATTTTTCAAATACTAAATAAAAACAAAATTTGGAGGACAAATTGGAGCAAATCAATTGTCCTTGTGTTGGAAGTTGAAATACACAGGAATCCTGCTTTTCAGTGTGCACATATTTCTTCTTTATAAATTGAGGCATTTTCACGCAGCATTTGTCTGTTAATACATGGATGTCTCTATTTTTATGGGACGAAAAACTTGTATACAGTAATGTATTACTAGAATCTATGTATGGTTCTTGTTTAATTTCCATCCAAGTCCAGCAATCATTATGAGAAGAAGGGTCCAGAAGTAGCCGATGAGGACACAATGAAGGGGTTCAGAACAATGACCCTGGGCCACTCTCTTCCCATCACATATTTGCTCAGGTACATCCTGCCAATGTGCAGCATCCCTAGAGGGAATCACACAGGGGGTCATGTGTGCACTTGGGTCTTTTTTGCTGCTTTATCCCCTTGTCAGCCCTTAAGGTTGGAGGGCTTCACCTATGGAGCAGTCAGTTCTGTTGTAGCATGCTGGATGATTTTCTGGGAGCCATCACAGTCACCAGGTCAGGTAGTGAGAACGCTGAGCCCATTAGAGAGACAGTAGCAGGAGATGCTAACACAAAGAACGCTATCACTGATGCTTAAGAAGCAAGGTGATGACTAACCAACAGTGCACGCAGAACACATTTAAGGCAAATTAAAGCAATTGAAGCAAATGTGCTGTGGTGTACTGCCTTGTGAAGAAACTCAAGTTTACCTGTAACAATGATCCTAAGGTTACAGATTAATTGGTACCCTGAAGTGATACATGGAGAGTTACTTAAAATTGGGAGAACTATAACACTAGAGATAAAGTGTGGCTCACAACATGAATGCTATATGGTCATCTCCGGTAGATGCTTGAGGCATTTGTCTATTTTTCCATTGCTTGTTTTAAGTGGGAATAGTTTCCTGTGCTTACCTCGTACCTGTGGATGAACTCACATTGATAACCAAATGCAAAATTCAGTGTGTATTTAAATTATTTTTTGTGAAGTGTTTTATTTTTTACTGAAAATCATTTTTCATACATTATATTCTGGTCATGATTCCCATCCCCCAACCTCCATACTCACCCAAGTTTATGCCCCTACCTCCCATTCTATTTAGAAAACAGGCAAATAGACAAATAAAAATCAAACAAACGAAAGTGAAAAACAAAGCAAGAAAAAGAACCATAAGAAGTATGTACACACAAGAGACACCCAGACACTCAAATGCAAAATCCATAAAAACACAAAATCTGAAATCATAATACATAAGCAAAAGATCAAGAGATTAAAAAATACCCAAACAAAGCAATATGAGACAAAGCTCTACAAAATATACCATTGAGCATGTTTTGTGTGGGCCATCTCCTGCTGGGCATGGAGCCTACCCTTAAATGTGTTTTGTATACCCAGTGAGACTCCATTAGAGAAAACTGATGTTTCCTTTGTAAGCAGTCTATCAGTTGGAGATAGATGACGGGAAGCTCATGTCCACTTCCCCTTCTCAACACACTGAAACAATGTCATGGCATCAACACTATTTTATCTAGTATAATTGGATGTGCTTCGTTCCCTACCTTCTATCTGAACTCACTTGCCTTATCTCAGCCTGCCTTCATATATCACTTATTAAATTTTATGTATAGATACTTGTATATGGCCTTTGATATCATTTTATCTCTTTACTTCCAGGTTTATTAGATCAATCTTGACCTCTCTAGAATTGTAAATTCATTCCATGGCTGTAAATTTGAAACATTGCTTTGATGTTTTAATAGCCAATTAAGTCGGTATATATTTAGAACTCATCTCTAATTCTTACAAAAATTCCTTTACAATTTGATAGGAAAGAGCCATAGACAAGCCTGCTTGAAATGTTGGCACTTGCTGAAATGAAAGCAGGCTACTTCCTCTCTACTGCTGTATTCAGAGGTGCCTAAGAAGGACAGAGAGGCAGAGCTATAAACAGCTTATTAAATAATTCATCTTAAGGTTGAGGGAGAGATGGCTTGAAGTGTGAAGGCATACATATTCTTGAGCAATACTACTGGTATAGCTTAATTACTGGGGATTTAGAAGAATGAAGACGACTAGAAGTAAGGTTGTTTGAGAAAGAGGTATGGGAAACAGAGCTGAGACTAAGACAGACCTTTTTCAAGTGATTCTCAACAATCAGGACGCCAACCTGAGACTTCTTTGCTTATTAGCCAGATGCTCCTCTGCCACATCACTGCTGTCATTAACAAGAGCATGCTGGGGGCTCTACCTGGATATAGTAGCATAGGTTTCATCTACAAACTAATGTATCTCAAACAACAAACAGTGGCCAAGGTCAAGCACTTTCCAGTCAATCATTTAGTGGTAGATCCATCTCAGCCACAGGAGCAGCATTTTGTTCTTAAGGGGATTGATGTAGGTGATTGGTTTGCATTCCTAGTACTTCTTGCCTAGTACTCCAGCACCAACACTAAGAGGCCTAATGGGTGCTGGTTTTAACCAGTTGGGCACATGTATCATGTGGCCACCTATTACGTGAAGGTCTGACAATAGGCACACAGTCAGAGGAATCACTTGCCTTACCATCTCGCCCAAAGCAAAAGCATTTGATGACTAGTGAAAGACTCAGGCAAGTTGTTAACTTAGACTTTGCCTTGTAGAGTTGGGATGTTGTCCCCAGGATGTCCTCTATGCAGTGAGTGCTGTTATTAGCTTCTGTGTACTTGATAACTGGAACAAAAGCCCAGGAAGCAGGAAGTCGGAATGAGACTGGCCCTAGCTCCACAGTCTTTCTGATTTACCATCTGCATCTGTTTCTAACCTTCATCCTTCCTTCATGGCCACTTTCTACCCTGACTGGGTTTCTGGAAATAACTAGGTTGACAGGAAGACACACCTAGAACTTCACCCAATTCTTCTCTGGTTGCTTCATCTTGTACCACATGGCCAGCCGACAATAAAATTGACATGTTGACCCATGTGTGCCCCTTCCTGTTTACTTCAGAACCACTTAGGTTCCTGCTGCTGCTTGAAATTCATGATTTGTTGGAGAAAGTCCTGACAAGTCCAGTTGCTTTGAGAAATCTTTCCACTATTACCTGCCAGTAGACACGTTCCAAATCAGTTTTCTCCAGCCCTAATAGCAGTGCCAAAGTGAATCTTATGCCATGGGAGATACTTGCCTCTCCGCGCAGTTCAGTGCAGTTCTTTCATCATGAATTATATATCCAAATGCAAAAACAAAGTCAAACTGAGATCCTATGGAGAGGATGCAGATCTGTTTAAAACAATCCAAAATTCTTGCTCTATATAGCTTTGACTCACTGTCTCAAGCTATTTAGATCAAATATTACCACACACACACACACACACACACACACACACACACACACACACACACGTCATTAAAAAGATACCAGACAGAACACAGAATATCCTCTATATTCTGTTTCCTCCACATAAAACATTTGTTTCCAATTAATTTATCAATTAGTTAATTAATTAATTGTTTATTTTAGGAACCAGAGCCTTTCTGTGTAGTCTGGGCTGTCTTTGAACTCACAGAAATCCTAATCTTCTGTCTTAGTTTATCAAGTGCTTGGATTAAAAGCCAACACATCTAGCTAGACATTTCTAAAGTATTTACCTTTTGTGCCTTGTATCAATCCCAAATGATTCCACCAAATACAGGATATCTATGCTTTTATACCCATTCTTTGGATGTTGTTGATGGTGTGTCTAGCCTCCTACCATTCACTGTGCCCTGATTTGCTCTGTCTACACTTTATCTTTTGTTATACTTTGAGGCTCTTGCCTTCTTTGGAATTCCTTTATTCAGTGGAAGGATTGTGCATTGTCTTGGAAAAAATATATTTTGTAACCATCACACCTGGCACTGTGTCTAGCAGGCAGGAACTACCAATGAATGAAATATGTATGTAGTAAAGAGATCACAATTGTTTTTGCTTTGTACCTAGTAAGCATGGGAGGAAACAGTGCTGCCAAATATACTTTGCTTGCAAATGTAGTGGCTCCAAACCTGTCTAGAGGCATGGAAAATCATAGAACTATGAAATAAAGAGCAGAAGGACTCATGAAAACTAATTTCATCACCGGCGCCAATGGCCATGAACTTAAAAATTCCTTATGCTCAATTATAGATGACAGAAGAGGGGTCCACTGTTTCCTGTGTGGTAGAGCGAACCAGGGGAGCTCTGGGTTACGTTCATGTTTTCTACACCGTCTCCCAGATCGAGTCAGAAGGCATCAATTACCTCGTTGATGATTTTGCTAATGCAAGTGGCACTATCACCTTCCTGCCTTGGCAGAGGTCTGAGGTAAACTCTGCTGCCTGAATTTTTTGATGCTTCTTGGAAAGTATTTCACCATCTGTTTATTTACTCATTGGTCAGCAATTCCTTGGTGTTTATATATTTTAAACTATGTGTGAGGATTAGGTGTATACGTTATTCTATAAGACAAAACGATTTTGCTTTTCTATAAGAGGGAAATTACGAGTTTTGAAAGTTAGTTTTATAATTTTTTTAATGTTGACACAATAAAACTGATATAGCTTGAGGATTCCCAGATTCATATTATTGATTTTTTTACTTATCTATTTTGAGACATATAGCCAAGGTTGGCTCTGGACTTGTCATCCTCCTGCCTCAGCCTCCTAAGTACTAGTGTTATAGATGTGTATTACCATTCCTATGTATTTATATTGCTATCACAAAACACTTTACACGGGGAGTTTATAAACACCAGCATTTTGTTGTTCATAATTATAAATCATGGGATTCCCAAGGGCAGTATGCTTGCAGATTCAATGTCTGCTGAGGCTCCTTTTCTGCACCCCATCTATGTTAGCGATGGACTGTCCTCTAATAGAAGACATAAATGAGTTTCCCATGGCCTCTGTCAAAAGGACACTGATCCCATTCAACTAGTCTCCTTGAAGACCCAGTTTTCTTCCAAAGGCTCCTCTTCTAATACCACCACTTTGGTAGCAAGATATTAACATCTGAATTTTGGGGCTTTCACATTCAGCTCATTAAAGCAAACATTATTAAGGAATCAATATCCTCAGAGCTTTTTATTTATCTATGTGCCTACACAGGTATATATGTTTAAACATGCAAGTTCATGTTGAAATAAGTGGTGTTTGATGGCAATTTGAATCATATATTATTTAATGGATTATTTCCTTAAGTGACAATCACTACTGTGCTTTTGTACGAACAGGTCCTGAATCTATATGTTCTTGATGAGGACATTCCTGAGCTAAATGAGTATTTCCGGGTGACGTTGGTGTCTGCAGTTCCAGGAGATGGAAAACTTGGTTCAACTCCCACCAGTGGTGCCAGCATAGATCCTGAGAAGGAAACCACAGACATCACTGTCAAAGCTAGTGACCATCCTTATGGTAAACTACTCTGATGCATGAATTTTTCTGTCTTTGCTTGCTGGTCTCATTTTCTTTTTCTTTTCCTTCTTCTTCTTCTTCTTCTTTTTCTTTTTCTTTTGAAAAAGACCTTCTTAAAAGTGAATTTGAACTAGAGCTTCCTTAAGACCTCTGCAAGCACGAACATCTATGTTGCGGTTTTGTAGGACATTGATTATAAAAGACAATGAGAAGCTCAACTTTTTAGATTAAAAAATACATTCAGAAAGTCTCCCAGGGTAATTTAATGTGAAAAAATACTTTTATATGGTTAACAATTTCATATAATTAAAATACTTATATTGGTGTGTGTCTTAGTTGGAGTTTCCATTGCTGTGCAGAGACATCAACTAAGGCAACTCTTAATGAAGGAAAACATTTCATCAGGGCTGGCTTACAGTTTGAGAGTCTTAGTCTATTGTCATCATGATGGGAAGTGTGGTAGCATCCAAGCAGACATGGTGCTGGAATAGGAGCCAAGAATTCTACATCTTCATCCATAGACAACAGAAGGAGACTGTGTCACACTGGGTGGAGCTTGAGCATAGGAGGCCTCAAAGCCCACTCCCACAGTGTCACAGTTCCTCTGACAAGGCCACACCTACTCCAACAAGGCCTCACCTCCAAATAGTGCTATTCCCCATCGGCCAGTCATTCAAACACATGTGTCTGTGGAGGCCATTACTATTCAAATCACCACAGTCTGTTAATAGTAAAGTAATTCAAAACTTTTTAAGTTATGTTTTATTAGATTTCAACAGGTGGAGTCACACTATAGTAGTTTGAGTATTATACTAACAAGTGATATATTTAATTGGAAACCATTGATGTTGAAATTATTTTTTTATTAAAATGATATTTTGTGAGTGAATGAAGGAAGAACATTTTTAACTGTTTAGGTAGGGAAACTAGGAATGTCTTATTCTGTTTTTAGCATTAAATTTTAAAGAAAGTGTTGAACATTCTTTAGAGTATCATCAGTATGGCTGTACATGAATTGAAAAAGTCCAGAAACTTGTCAAATATGAGTAAATGTTTGGAAATACATATTTTTAAAATTTCCTTAGTGTTTCTCTTATTGATTATTCAGTGGGATTAACAAAGATTTCTTTGAATAGAGACAAGGAAAATTAACATTTCAATGTTGGATGTTAAGAAGGCTTACAAGCATTCTGAGTGTGGTTTTGGACACTCCTAGGAGACATGATTTTGCAGGAAATTCCTGTTCCTCTGGTTCTTACAATGTTTGTGCCCCCTCTTCCACAATGATTCCAAGCCTTTGGTGCAGGATCTGTGTTACAGATCTATCATTTGGGACAACTCTGCATTGTTGGTTGGTTGTAGGTTCTGCAAAGGTCTCTATCTGTTGTATTAAAGAAGTTTCCTCACTGAGGGGTGAGGCTTACATTTACCTGTGGGCATACGGAAATATTTAGAATGTAGTTGGGGATTATGCTAGTTGAGTAAAGTGGTTGTTGTAGGTCTTCCTCCAAGATTCATGACTTCACTAACCTTGAGTATTGGCTGGGTTCGCAGTACCAGGCATTACTTCCTTCTTGCTGAGGGTGTCCTAAGTTCAATCAGAGAGATGTTGGTTGCTGCTAGGATATGTATGTCACTACTGTATCCTTAGGATCATCGTGCCATGGTTGTCGTTGTGGTGGCTCATAGGTGTCAAAGCTGGGTGGGACTATTGGTTTCTTCCCTCCTACACTCTCAATATGTGACATTATGGAGACTTCAAAACAATTATGGGTGTAGCTTCCTACATTTCTAGAAGACATGATCATATATCATACTCACCAATATGACTACCTAAACATGAGCTGAACAAGGATGGAACCAACAGCCATGCGGATATAGACAGGAGAAACCTCATGAGGCCTCAACCCTACACAGAGACCTACAGGCAACCAAGTTATGCTGAGAGTGGGAGAAATTGTCTTTCCTAGGGAAGAGTACAGCCACTGGTTATTGAATACCAAATGACCAGAGATCTGAGAACTTATATATACAATCAGCATCATGTAGATTGAGCAGGTTGTAGTTCCATATTTAAGCATATATATCTCTATATACACATATATTTACATAACAACAGTTAATGAAAAAGAGGCTGTGAATTTGAAAACAGCAAGGAGGGATGTATGGGAGGGGGGGAAGGGAAGGGGAATGTGATGTAAGTATAATCTCAAACGTAAGATAATTTTAAAAAGTCATAAGAAAAATATTCTGCATCCTAAGTATGTTCACTTAACTCTCTTAAAATCTTTTCTATGTTAAGCAATTTGGGGTGGATTTTAGCTGGATGATATAAATAATTGCACAAGATCGTTTGTACGAAAGATTGTACAGATGAACAAGAGCTTCTTCCACAGGTGACTAAGCGCCCCCTGACTTTGTCTCTGCTAGGCTTGATGCAGTTCTCCACAGGGTCGCCTCCTCAGCCTGAAGATGCAGTGAGCCTGCCCGCCAGCAGCGTGCCACACCTCACAGTGCAGGAAGAGGACGGGGAGATCCGTTTACTGGTCATTCGTGCACAAGGGCTCCTTGGCCGAGTGACTGTAGGATTTAGAACAGTATCACTGACAGCGTTTAGTCCAGAGGACTACCAGGTACATATCACCAAGACAACATTTTTTATTTTTATGTTAATGTGTATGAGTGTTTTGCCTGCGTGTGTGTCTGTGTACCACATGTCTGCCATCTTTGTGGAGACCAGAAGAGAGCCTCATATCCCCTGAAATCAGAGTTACAGGGAGTTGAGAGCCAACAGGTGGGCCCTCAGGATGGGTAAGTGATCTTAACCACGGAGCCCTTTCTTCAGCCCATCACCGTACCTTTTGAAGGGGCATTTATACCTTTCTTTGCATTCGAACACGGTCTTCCCAGAGGATTGGAAGTAGCTAGTGTTTTATGAGGAACCTATCGAACAAACAAACAAACAAGCTAACAAGCACTGGTTGTTTTATGACCTTTTTAAATTTGTGGAAATTGATAGGTTTTTTTTTTTTTGCAATGGAATGTGGCACTTAGATCGTTATCAGATTACATGCTTCACTCATTCTAGGTTTCCCTGTGTAGTTTGTTGTAATGGCATAGCTTTGGTCAGATCTTGTAAAAATATGATTCTTAGCTCCTTCGAATGCTCTAAGAAAGACCACTAGATAAAAATCAAAATTACAAAGATATTATATAGTCAGGTTTTTAAAATTTTATCATTTTTTTTCCTTCAAATGAGAAGCAACATGGCACTTTAGTATGGTCTTAAGGATTTAGAAATGGACAGCAGAACCAGGTGTTCACTTGGTCTTGGTCTCCACATGTTGATTGTGAAGGCTCATCTTTCCTACTATGAATTTCTTTACCTATAAAGCCATAATATAGCCATTGAGCAGAATCACTATGGAGATGGATAGCAACATTTTATGTGTTACACACTGTTCATGATACATATATAGTAACGTTCAATTACCACTACCTGCTCATAAAAGGTCGGCAACAGTCTTACATAAGAAAATGATTAGAGCTCTTACTTTTGCTTCCCTCTCTTCTTTCCTGCCCTCCTGGGCTTCTCCCTTCCCCACTCCCTTCCCCCTCTCTCCACATGGTCATGGCCAGCCACTAGTTCTTTACTTTCCCTCTTTCTCTCTGACTTCCTCTGCCCCAAATACCTCCTTAACTTCCATTCCCATGCCCTGAATAAATTCTATTGTATACCTGGAAAAAAAAGAAAATGATTAGAATTTCTTCTTGGGAATCCTTCTCAATTAATTACATACTTTAGTGTTTATTGTTTCCCAAATAATTCATTCTTTTAAGTTTTCAGTTCCTTGTTCCCTGCTGTCCTCTTCCAGAGTAATTTCTATCTACTCCTTCTTCTGAGCCACACAAGTCTTGGCTAACTGAACTCCACTAATTTCAGCTCTAACTCAGTTAGTTATGTAGTCATAAATTTCTTCTTCCAGAAACACTAGATTAGCTAGGCACCACTGTTGGGAAGAGCCCAAGCTATTGAGTGAACTGCAGGGAGGCCATTTTGTCTGTGATGTGGAGGACTGGATATAGAGAAGGAAGGTATGATTTGCATAGACAGGATTATCCAAACCCACAGAGGTCATACTGCACTTTCAGCTCGTTATGATTTTTTTTTATAAAGAGAAAAACAGAGAGACTGTGCATCCATACATATTCTCCACATGCCTTGTGAAGAATGGGGTATAGGAGGCAGACTTTGGACACAGAGAGGCAAGTAAGAGGTGTGCCTTGTGGAGCCAAGACAAAAGGGATTTGAACTAGGCTAGAGCCACAGTCCACAGACAGAAGTAGTGGGTTCAAGCAGTACTTCAGAGAGAAGATGGCAGGGTTTGAGGGCCAGTGTGGCTGGTAGAGTCAAGAAGGCTGTCAAGAATGTTTCTTGATAAGAGTAACCGACTGTTCCAGGATTCAGTGTCATGGACATGAATAGACAAAGCATGGTTTTAGAAGAAAATAATTAATGTGAGACTCTGACAGAAATCATTAAAAAATTCAGTTGTTAAGTCTGGATATCAGAGATTAGATGACATATGGTCCTGGGAGTTGTTGTCATCTACATAATATTAAAAGTCCGGGGTGTTATTGGCTTGTCTAGATGGACAGTCTGGAGAGTTTGGTAAGTTAAGGTCTGTCAGGAACACTGACAGGGGTAAATTTGAATAGCAGAAAAATAGAGAATGTGGCATAGTACAGCACCACTGAAGAGCAAGTCCAGAAGTGTTTACTGTGTAAGATACTGTTGGGCTTAAGTCGGTTTCCTAAGATGGTCAAATGTCAGTCTGTCCTTTGAACTGTGGAATTCCTCTACCTAGTACCAATGTCCAGGCACACTAGCTCCATCTTCACTCTTATTTATTTCACGTATTCCATCTTGATTTAATAACATAACACTTTCATCTTTGCAAAAATCTAATTAAAATTTTGATATGTATTGATGTTTTGCCTGCATGTCTGTCTGCTCACCACATGCCTGCCTGCTACAGAAGTCAAAAGAAGGCACAGGATCCCCTTGAACTGGACTTTACAGATGGTTGTGAGCTGCTATGTGGGCACTGGGAACTGAACTGGAGTCCTTTGGAAGAGTAGTAGCTAGTGCTCTTAACTGCTGAGTTCCAATACTCTTTCTAGAATCTTCTCTGTAGACTCTGATTGGTCTTGGTTAGTTTAGAATCTTAAACATATAACCCCGGTGCCCTGAACACTTTTCATGTTGCCTAAATGAGAAGCTGAGTGAACCTACACCCCAACCTCTCGGTTAGGGCTAAGATTACTAAGAGCTATAGAAGGTGAAACAAGTGTCCGCACACACCGACACCAAACATATTAAAGCGTATGGCAGTAAACTCAAAAAGAAAATGGCTTTGTCAAATATTGGAACAGATTTCCTTGTGCAAAAAGGAAACATTTCTTTAAGAATCATTAGTTATCAGCTATGAAGATTTCTTATCTCTCTCTCTTTTTTTGTTTTTATGAAAAAGTGAGAAAAACAGAAACCTACCTACTTTATGTAGTTGAAAAATAAGTATTTGTTAGAGCTTTGGGAGTGTCTCATTGGCGGACCATTTGATAATCATGTGAGAAAGTCTTGTGTTCAGTCTGCAGCATCACACATAATAATAATGAAAAGCACATGTGCTTAGAATTGACATTCTACATTTTCATATTTACTTATGTGTGTTTAATTTTTTCCATTTCAGAATTTATAATAATTTGGCATACAGCAAATGTTTTCATCTTGCAATTTTACATACAGAATAATTGCAATGTGATGGATAAATCTCATTTGTGTTTCAGAGTATTGCTGGCACGTTAGAATTTCAATCAGGAGAAAGATATAAATATATTTTTGTCAACATCACTGATAATTCCATCCCTGAACTGGAAAAATCTTTTAAAGTCGAGTTGTTAAACTTGGATGGAGGAGGTAAGATTGGTAGCATATAAATATCAAATATTTGCTTGTCTCCCAACCATGATAACACTAGGTAGAGCCAATTCAAAGATTCCTGTGAATCACTCAGTACATTTGCATTGAGTGGGAAAATTACTGCTGCCATTTGTATTGACCAACCTTTAAATGCCTAGGTTATTTTCTTTCCTTCTGGGATTTCTTAATGGTTGCACTAGAGTTGTCTCCAGATATAATGCATGCATCTGTTAGTGTAGTCCAGAGAAATAATTCTAGAGAAGACAGGTCTTGGTATCTTACTCTGAATTCTGACAGTCAGAAAAGTAATTACCAAAAGCCTTTTCAGTTAAAACTCAATGCATGGCAGTGCTTTATGTGTTGAAGTGAAGCTGTTCACATTCCTTCCACTTGGATGAACTATTTTTGTGTTTCTTTGCAGAAGTATAAATGTATTCATCAGGTAGGTGCTGCTTAGGCAGCGATCGCACACATGCAGTGCGCACTGCCATTACCTTTGATAGCTGTAAGTAAGGTAGTGTTTTCATTGACATTTTCCTAAATAGAAAACCTGGTATTAGTCTCCTTCTTATCAACATCTGCATCATTTAATGAAGAAAATCATAGTCTAGAGAGCTTTCAAATTGGAATACAAGAACTGTCTTTTTGTATGAGTAAGATTTTGATGTAAATCAACAAAATTCCCTTTTCCTGTGTTCCTAATCTAGATGAAGACACAGAGAACCAAGCCAGTGCTTGGGAGAAGAGGACATAGTCATAGGGAGTGCTGCACACTGGTGAATGTATAAAACAGGAAGAGTAGCTGCATGGTTGCATGTACAAATGGCACTGTTGTCTGTAGACAGCGTCACATCGCCGCAGGGGCGTACTCACACCAGCCTCATCACTCACTTCAGTAATGAGAAGATCAATGTGCACTATTAGAAGTCACTATTTGTTATCACTGAGCTCGAACAATACTTCGATAATAGAAGGAGAATGTTAGTGACCGTCACCAGTATAGTTAATAATGAACCATCGAGGGCAAGGTGTGACATCACATACAATTAATCCCAGCACCTTTGAGGTCAGCTTAGTCTACATCATGTGTTAAGTAAGGCCTGTCCAGGCATAGTGAGATTCTGACTCAAAAAGGAAATCATCAAACTAAGGAAGTGACTAACCATGAAACTGGATCCCATTCTGTGTCCGTCAAATGTAACCAGGGCACTTATCATCATAGTGATACTTAGGCGTTATGTAGAAACATTTTCTCAGATATTTTCTCAGATACTGAGAATACATTTTGTATACTAGATGGTGGTGGATTCTCATTTGTAGTTTTCTAGTAGATGAACTAAATTTTTGGTAGTGAGTTGATGGTAAGAGGAAAAGTTGTCTATACGTTGACCTTTCCTCTGTATGAATTCTTAGGGTCTGTGTAATAAATGAAACAGCTTGCAGGGCTAAATTCTTCATGGGTCAAAAGAGCCTTCTGCCATACTGTTTTTTTTTTTTTTCTTTTCTCCGAAGTTGACTGGGCATGCTAACCATGGCCTTAATAGATGTTTGATACTAGTCAAGGCATGCATGGCATTGAACTTTACACTTCTTTCTTATGACTTCTAGATGGTATGGGAGCAGAGTGATGAACTGTATAGTAACTGACAATCAGTTCTCTCTCTGAGATGATTTTAGGCCATGGCTATAAGTTCTCATGCCTGTAATATTCCAGTCTCTATTGAGGGAAGGACAAAAACCAAGACAGCTGAACCGGGCCTGTCAATCCAGGACCTATGTAAATGTGCCTTGCTTTTCATATCTGCTCTCTCATTTTTGTGGTCATTGTCCTTCCTTCCTTTATAAATATTTTGCAGAATCATGGTTGGAGTATAAGGTGTTTATATTTGTTATAGCTCTCCTATATTCTCCAGGCATTATGTATTTTAAACTATTGTTTTAAGCATGTTTTTAAAACTTTGTGAGATTTTGATAAACTACAGTGCCCTTTGCAGGTGAGAAAGCTAGGACATTGGGGAAGATGCATGCTTTGTTGACAGTTTACAACTGATGTCTCTCCTAGACAGGGTTAAAATAGACTGATGATCTAAGACTCTGCTGATTATGTCAATGTCAAACCAACCAGGCAATTAAGTTTGAGAAGGGTAAATGTGGTGAAGTTTGAGTGTGTTCTTAGGGAAATGTTAGTGGCATTTCCCTAGTTTTGAATTAGTTGTGACTGACAAAGTAAACTTCACTGGTTTGTAAGTCTAAATATATGGTTATATATACAAATATCAAAATTTTCAAAATGCTACATATTTATATTATTATATATTGCAAAAATCTCTAAATAAAAGTATTTAAATAATTGGACATTAGTTACTATTTATGTTTCCTAAAACTAGAAAGATTTAGGAATTTCATACATGATATTACATATCATTCAAGATGATCTATTGTCAATGGAAGAATGTATATCACTGAGTGGCTATTACTGTCTTTTCTTCTTTACTTACTATGTTTTAAGTGATTTTAACTGTCTCACTGTGTTGCTGTGTGTTGTGTGGGCTGTCTCTGTGTGTCTCTTGTGAAGTGTCTGAACTCTTTAGGGTTGATGGCAGTGGTAGTGGAGAAGGGGACACGGATTTCTTCCTTCCACCTGTTCTCACGCATGGTAAGCAGCTGTCCTGTGGTCCCTTACTAGTATTTTTGCTTCAGCTTCTCTTTCCAGAGACAACAATGTTAATCACTTCCTGCCATCTCCTGTAACTAGATGATCCTTTGTGTGTTTTAACTCACTAACCATCACAACAGCTTTATGAAACATCTTCTCTTGGTGATGGAGACGGAATCTCATTCTTGCCTACTTCTAACGGACAGGCACTCCTCACCACATGGACCCAACATAATTTGCTGACTCTGAATGCATAGAAACCTTGCCTGAATGCCATTTAAATGAATGATTGTTGAAAATACTTTACATGGCTTTGAATGCCTGGGAAGAGATTGAAGGAACATTTGAATTTTCATGTTAAATCTATCCTACTTATTTTCTGCACAAGGAGCATGAGTCTTTATATGCATCACTTGATCAAAACAAATGAGAAAAATGAGAAGGAAATGAAGGGAAAATAAGTTCCTAGTTAATTGCAATTGAACAGAGGTTTCTTCTGAAATAGATTCAGATACAGATGTGCTTCAGCTTTTTACCCTAGTTGTTTTCTCGTGTATGCAGAGGATATTTAGAATAGCTGCCTTGTGACAGACCACACTGCCAACCCTCAAATGCTACTTTGCTAATGTCAGAGTTTGCACGTTGGCCTCAGAGTGAGCGCATGCTGCTACTGCAGCTCCCTTTGGTTCTAACGCCCATCAGTACACCAAGCCATTTCTGTGACTTGCTTTTAAGATTGTCCATCTTCTTGTCTGTACGTTTCAATAAAAAAATACTAGTTAGGAGGACTGAATGCCGTTTTAGGCTTCAGCACCTTTTCTGCTACACGCATGGATTATTTGGAAAAGTAGGCTTAGAGTTAGTCAACATTGGAAGCCCAGACTCTGCATTTAGACACATTAAAGTCCCAGGGAAACCATTGTGTCAGAGTTTAGAGTAGGTTTGCCTCACATCCTTGAGAGGTCAGCAGAGTCGCAGGACGCTTTCCTCACAAGTTTTTATGTGTGAGAATGCTCTTTCATAGACAAAAAAAGAAACACAAAATTTCCCTATTCATTTCCAAGTGCTCCAGCAGCATGTGTTGCTTAAGCAGAGAGGGTCATAGAAGCACAAGTGTGGGAACCATTTGGGTCCACTTTTCTTTCTAAAGCAAATTAGAATGTACTACATGAATGGAAAGCGTTTACAATTTTTTTCCAAATAGTTGTTCTTGGGCTTTTTGGTGGATTATAAAATACTGGTTAACATTATTTCCGTTGGGAACTTGCAGCCAGTCTAGGAGTGGCTTCCCAGATTCTGGTGACCATTGCTGCCTCCGACCATGCTCATGGGGTGTTTGAATTCAGCCCTGAGTCACTCTTTGTCAGTGGAACTGAACCCGAGGATGGATATAGTACTGTCATATTAAATGTGAGTACTTTCTGAAACACCTCCTAATGGCAAAGTGATATAGAATGTTAGTAAGGCATGCTCCCTTCCCTTCCCTTCCCTTCCCTCCCTTCCCTTCCCTTCC
>JADRCD010209794.1:0-17495 GCA_019843815.1 Montemys delectorum | reverse complement strand
AAAAAAAATGGTCTTAAGTTAAAAACCAACATCAATAACAACAAACAAATCAAAAAACCTTTATGGATGAATTCGATATCAAGAACACAATCATAAAGATTAACGTCAACAATCTTGAAGGGTCTAGTTAACTGTGTATACAGTCCCAGATATTGAGAAACTGCAGGCAGGAGGAAAGAGAGAAAGCAAGGAAGATAAATAAAGAGAGACAGAGGAAGGAGCAGAGACAGAGAGGAAAACAGCTTATAAGAGTTAGGAAGAAGTATGGATAAGGAAATTTAGGGAATTTTAATCAGCCTTAAAAGGAATGAAGTTCTGGTATGTGCTATAATGCATATAAATAAAGACATTGTACTAAAAGAAATTAGCAAAACAAAGAAGGGCAGATGTATGATTTCACTTACATGAGGTCCAAGAAGTCAGATTCATTCACGAAGGCAAAAAGCAGAATGCTTTTGCCAGGGGTTATGGAAAACAGAATTGAAGGCTTATTCTTTAAGGCTTTTACAGTTTCAGTTCGAAGTTATAGAAAACTTTAAGAGTTACACAGGGGTAATGTAGGACACTGTGAATGTATGGATCATCAATGAATTGATCAATAAGGGCTAGGTTTTACTTTATTTCATCTCAATTAAAAATGATTGATTTTTATGTCTTTTGTGTGTATGCATATGCATCATGTGTGTTCCTGGTGCATGTGGAGATCAAAAGACAATATCCTATTCTCTAGAAATGGAGAAACAACTATTATGAGCTACCTGCCACAAGGATGCTGTGAACCAAACAAAAGTCCTTGGCAATACCAAGTGTTCTGACTGCTGAGCTACACCTCCAGTCACTTATTTTATCTCAAAACTTCAAAGTGTTCAAACTTATTGCACAGGAGAATAATTAGACATAAAAAAAAAAAAAGATTACACATTCCAAAACCTAAAAGGAAAACATCTTAACCTGGTGATATGTCCAATTATAATTGAATAATAGAATTTAAATTTAAGTTTCTTGTAATATTAATGTATTTGTATCATTTCTCCCTCCCTACAATCCCTCCTATTAAATTCCCATTTTTCTTTCCTATTTTTAGCCTCTTTTTGGGACCTATATATCAAAACAGAGCAAAAGCCCACCAAATTATTTTGCTTCACCACTTAATCTTTTTTGTATTTTCTTTTTATTACATCTATCTATCTATCTATCTATCTATCATCTATCTACCTATCTATCTGTCATCTATCTATGTATGTATCTATGTATGTATGTATCTATACATGTATCTATGTATGTATGTATGTACCTATCTATCTATCTATTTATTTATATTATTCATTATATAGGTGGCTGTAGTTTTTTTCCTTTGTCCATGTGGACACTAGGAATCTAACTCAGATCTTGGCACATACAAGTTACCTAATCTCCTGAGCTACCTCATTGTCATCAAATTTTCCTAAATTTCATTAACTCTTTCCTAACTGATTTGGTAGCACAGTGTTTAAAAAAAAAAAAAAAAGGCAAAAACAAAAAACAGACAAGCAAACAAAAAGCAAAACTAGATTAACCTGTTACTTTTTCTATAAGGCAGCCACACTAAAAATGTGATTTTTAAAATTTTACACATACTCATGAAAAGCATCACCTACCCTAATACCTGTTCAATCATTGTAAACTTTACTTTACTCTGAAACTTACAGAAACAGAGACGAATATCTACCTAAATGGTAAACACTTGCAATTCCCTGAGGAGAAAGAGATATACACAGAGAGGTATAAACTTAAAAATAGTTGAAGATCTGAAGATATGAGCTAGAAATGGGAAGAAATACTTAAAAGAGTAAATCCTAATATTAACAAATACATTATTAATTTACTCAATTATCTACATATTCATAGTCCCACTATTTGAGATGGTCTCAGTGAAAACTACTATTCAAAACAGTTATCTCATATATATATATATATATATATATATATATCATCATATATATACACATGTAACATGTAAATATACATATATATATATGTATATATCACCTTTGGACATTATGAAAAAGGTACACATTCATACTTGGTAGCTTTGGTGTGCTATGGAATTTCACTGTAGTTCAGACTCTTTGAAGAAATTTTCTTGTAGAAATTACCTGCCAATATTTACAAATTAAAAAAAAAAGGATTATGCATGGACTTTCCGATAATTCATTAAGTGGCAATCAAAACTTTGCAAGTAAGCCAAGCTTCGTAATATACTCCAGTAACCCCTCATACACAGAAGGCTTGCGGATTGAGAATTACCAATCACCTTATACTTCCTTTTACCTACTGTCTTCTTTGTGGGAGGAGGTACAGGGAGGGTGGGGACATGCGTGGAATATAGGTGAATGATGTGAAAGTCACAAAGAATCAATGACAAAGTTTAAACAAATAAATGGGAGGATAAGAGCAATCCCAAACACGCATTTGTGTATGTACATGCTCAAACAAAACAAACAATAAACACACTTGGAGTGAAGTAGAGGAGAAACCCAGCAGCAAGGTTTTCTGGTCTGGAGTACAACATAGCACCTCAGTATACGGACCAAGGGACAAGAATTATGTGAAGATGCCCCGATCATCAGTTTCCCAGGGACTGTGGCATCCCCATTTGCTATCAGAACCCATTGTGGGTCTCTCTACCAGTGACCATTGTGGACGATCTTCAGGTATTCTGACTGGTACCCTGGAACTGAAACCCTCCATGGCCCATTGTAAACCTGCCTCCTTACTTCCTACCAGATCATCTGTCTCCAGCAGCCATAGGCAACCTCACAGAAACTCTGACTTGGGTCCTCAACAAGGATAACTAGAAACTGGATCCCAATCTTGTCTGAAAGACAACAGAGCAATACAATGGCATTTAGAATCAACAAAAGTATTTATAGAATAAAACATCCTTGATGGGTCTCATTTTTAATTTTATTAATTCTTTGAGAATTTTGATCTATTCACTCTCATAATAATACCCAACAGCCCCTCTTCCCTACCCACCTCTAATTCTTGTCATACTTTTTAAAAAGTATACACTATCTTGAAGCAAGTGCACTTTCCTCTGGCTCTTACACTCTTCTCGGCCCATCTTCTCCAACCATCCCTAAGCCTTCTACTTTACTAAATGTTCTCTGTTCTATGTTGCAATAATTACAATGTTTCATTTTCACAAAAACTACACCTCCAATAATTTCTTATACCTACATTCTATTAACTTTTTCCTCTACTGAATGAATTTCTAGATAGTAAGATACTTAACCAATATTTATAAACACATTTAAGCCTTTGGTTAAGTGCTGGGAAATTATCTCCTGGAATCATTTGATTCACAGCTCCTTTAGCTATGTACATATTTCTTAAACATGAAGGAAAATACTTAACTTGCCAAGCTGATGAATTAAAGTTTTGGAAACTTTCAAACTAGGCAAAGAATACAATATACGTGGCTAAAAGCAGAACAGAATTTTATAGCTAGACTATTAATATGAAAAATAGGGAATTAATAAGAAGAAAGGGTATGACTGGAGGATGTAATTCAATGATAGAGGATTTTCCTGGAATGAGTAAAGGTTCTAGCTTTAATCTTCAGCACTGCAAAAGAATGGCTAGTACAATGGGTAAAACGCCTGCCATGCACACATAAAGACATGATTTCAAACTCTCACTACTCACATAAAGCACTAGCATGGCAATTCAAGGCATGGCCATATCACAGGAAAAGAGAAGAGAGCACTGGGCTGGGATCTTGCGGTCTTATTGGCCAGTGTCTAGCCAAAACAGTAAACTCTGAGTTTAATACCACACACTATCTCCAAACAATAAAGGCAGACACTCAACAGCAACCTCTTGCCTACACACATATGAGTGAGTATACTCATACATAGATATGTGCATATACGCTTTGTGCCATAGGAGGAAAAAGGAAAGAAAAGGAAGAGAAAAGATGGAGCTTTTTAAATTACATAGCCAACCTTGTCCTTCCTCTCTATGTCCTACATTCTTCATCCAAATGGTCAAATACTGTCACTTCACAGTCAAAACATAAAAAGTTCTGGCTATTCCTCAACATCTATACTATAACTGCTTTGATTCCAGACTTCATCCTTCACTTAATCAACCTAAATCTCCTAAATCAAAATCAATCTCCTAAATCCTTTGATGCCAGGAACTTTGTTTATAAAATATGTGTAACATCAAATCTTTGCTGAAAACATTCTGAAAGTGTCAAGTTTTCCTCAGAATTAAGTCCCTGACCCAGTCATTCTTATGCTAATGCACAATGACTTCTTCACTGAGCCCTAATGCCCCAGAAATGTACACAACTTAGGGTCCTGGCACTTGCTGCCTCTTGCTTCCAAAGTTCTTCTCTACAATCTGTGTCTGGGTGGCTCTTCTCTTTTGGTTTTTTATTAAACTTTAAGGCTTCTGAAATAGTAGTTTCTAGCTATTTCAATTACTATAAAAACCCTTACCTTTTTTCATTATAAAATTTGTATAATTTCATGTAATACAATTTACTAAGTTATAACAGGCCATATTTTACTACAAATAGATAAATGTGGACCTGAATAACCAATAAAGCAGAGTTTAGAGATAGCAATACAGCTTAGTAGTGGAATGTTTGCTTAGCAGACTGAGGTTCTGGGTTTGAGCCTCAAAATCACACAATAAAGTGGAGGGATGGGTAGAAAGAGGAAGGGATGAAATAAAGTTTGACAAATCTTGCTGTCACCATCCTCACAGAAGGGAAGATATCCTAAAGGGCCCCCCCAACAGCCTTCCCTTTGCTACCAGACTGCTGAAACAATTCAATCCAGAAAATAAAATGTGCGCAGAAATCTCACTGGGAAGGTTGAAGTTTGGTGTCACTCAGAGGGGGAACCTATATTCCATGAAGAGGCTTCTGACAATGTATCAGATTATATTGCAGGAGACCCCACATGTTAACTGGGACTGCTAATTATATACACTTTCCCCCTCTGCTTAAGTTGAAACCTCATGCCTGCACCAATGGACTTGGAGAACCATTACAGTATTTTCTTTTTCCACTGTGGACTCACTGAATGAATATCCTCTTTCTAATTTTCACTTTGATCTTTTTAATTGCCTTACTGAGAATGGTGACCAAACCTCCTCTGCCAAAGCTCATAGGACCCGGGTCTGACCCTGATTCCAGCAGCATTATTCCAAATTTCATCTGCTTCAGTAGTGCACATTTTGAGTTACCCAGAAATATATTTTGGTCCCAAATCACTTAAACCTATGGGCATTTTGAGCACTTGGGGAACAATGCACTCTTTCTCTTCTATGCTTTAGCCTACAAATGCTCACAGAAAACTGGTTAGAGCTACCCTCCTGCAACTGATACTCCAAGGATCCACAAAAATTGGCCAGTAGGCATTGGCCATTTAAAATGTCACTTTTGAAAAACTAATAATCACCTGGGAGAGAGACTCAATTGAAGAAATGTCTAGCCCAAAAAAGCCTGTGGTCATGCACAGGGAAACTAGCTCAACTGTTAATTGACATAGGTCCCTATGGAAGTACAACTTCATGAACTGGACACTGGGCTGTGTAAGGGTGTAAGAAGCTTGCTGAGTTACAGGAGCAGGTAAGCAGGCAGCACAGACCCATTCATTTCTCTGCTCTTGGCTGTGCACATCATGTGGTAGCTGCCCTGAACTGCTGTCTCTGCTCTTGGCTGTGCACATCATGTGGCCAGCTGCCTTGAACTGCTGCTTCTGTCTTCCCTGCAAAGCCCTTCTTTCTTCATGAGGCTTTTTGTTAATTTGTCACAGCAACAGAAATGAAAGTATGATGCATAACTCCACATACTATACAGTTTACTTGGTTAGTTCTATTCCTACATTTCCAACCATACAATACACTCCAAGTAAGGTTTCAATTTGTCTGCTCTGTCTGCTGTCCTTAAGCTAGAGTGATAACTCACAACGGAAAAGTAAACAGTGAGTCAAGTAACAAATGAACAGAAATCAATGCACATTTACTCTTACAGCAAGATAGCTTCTACGAGGCAAGTGCCTTGCAAGCATTACAAAGAAAAGACCTATAAAGAATTCTAAGGGTTGAAAATACTCTCAAAGGTTCTGTGATATGAACAGCAACCACAGTGCTAAGACAGCCTTACAGTTTAGTGCAGTACCTTAAGCCTTGTCATCTACTTCATGGTAGTTCAAGCTGAGAAAATGCCCCTACATTCAAGTTAGACCTATGGAATTTGTCCAGTGTTCTACAGTAATACAAATCCAAGAGGTATACAAACACAGTGCAGAGACTACTAGTTTTGGATAAAGGTCACAAACTGGTGATCTCACATACAGTTGCAGCAAAGATTAACTGTGTGAAGCACATCTAGAGATAGCTATAGGGAATATTAATTTTGAAGTTTTCTGCAAGATACACAATACAAAAGTGGTAATCAGAGGGACAGCACCATGGATGAAGTAGGATGCAGTTTTCAGAGGTACCAGATGTTGGATTCTACAGCATCTGCCTTTGGAACACAGTGAACATTATCCCACTGTGTATTGTTTCCTCAATACCACTACTATTCAGACACATTTTTTTCCTCATAAGGATTCAGACTATGGAAAAACAACTGGCTAACAAGGAGTTATTCTACTACTATTCCAGTTGGAGAGCACAGAATAATGAGGACATTAAGTTCAACTAGTAAGGTTCCTTTCACTAGAGTGCTTAAGCCAAACAGACATGGGGTATCATGTGCTGGCCCTGAGAAGGGCTTTGCTGAACTGGCACCTGGAACACAGTAGAGCTTATGCTAGTCCCTGCTTTCCTTCTCACAAGGGTAGAAGTTATACCACAGTTGTTGTGGTTTTGTGCATCCAAAGTGTCTATTGGGAACACCTTTTCTGTGTTGCAATTCTTCCAGTGTTCAACTTTATTTCCATATATGACTTCACAACACAGTGACATGCAGGGCATTCATATGCAATTGCAACTATTACAAACACCACAGCATTTTAATTGAGCTTGCCCTTGTTGGGCATATATCAACTCAGGATACAAACATGTACAAAGCAATATATATCATTGCTTCTGCAATTCCACTACTATTTAGATCCATTTCTCTCTTCATTATTAGCTATAAACAACATGAGTTGCATTCTCAGTAAATCAATATAAATATTTCAATATACCTCTGCTACCTAGGCCATGTCCCAGTGGCTAAAAGGGAAGAGTGACATTCATTTCCAACAAAATGTTGAGGAATGACATTCAGAAGAAACCTCTATATTAATACAAATATCAAAGGAGCCATAATATATAATAATCATATGGCAAACTATACTTTACTGAGCATGGTGAGGCACTGGGGAGGGACAGAGAGGGATATCTGTAAGTTTGAGGCCAGTCAAGGTTGCATAATAAGACAGTGTCCCAAAACCAAAACTGTACAAAAACCCCATCACAGTATTTCCCTTTGAGGGAACATGACAAGCACCTAGACTAAGTCAGGGGAAAAGAAATACTGTTACAAAATTAAATAAAGAAAATGATAAGCCAAAGCAGGTTTGTAATCCTAGCAATATACAGTTAGAAGTAGAAATATCTGTAGAGTTGAAAGTTATGCTCAGCTATCTGGGAAGTTCAGTGTAACCTGGGCTATCACAAGACCCTGTCCCTCCCACACAAGACAGATAAAAATCAAAAAAAACCCTACAAAACAAAAAATACATATTAGAAAATGGATTATCTAAGACAAAGTTATGATGTTTTTGTTGTAAATCAATCAATCGATCAATCAATCAAGAATCAATATCTACATCAGGCATGGTACACACACCTCTATAATTCCAGCACAGAGGGAAGTTGGAACACAATGACTATAAGTTTGACAAGCCAGTCTGGACTACACAGTGAGAATCCATTTAAATAAAAAATAAAATAAAATAAAATAAAGAAGATTAAGTATATAAATATTAGGAATATGTAGGACACATTAAGACATAAGTGACTGTGAACAAACATTTATTATATAACTTAAGGATTATGAAGAAATAATAACTTCCTAAAGAAATGTTTATTATAATAAAATAGAAAACATAGATGCAACATAATCCACGAACTCAAGCACAGCTTCGAATAAAATTTTCTAGAGCTAAGTGAGATGGCAAAAACCCTTTAAGACCTGCAGGGCACTCTAGCCTCTGAAGCAGGAAGACTGGGAGGCTACAAACTAAAAGTGTGTATGTGCATCTGGGCACACTCAAGAAGGTCAGAGAACAACCACTGAGAACCAGGTCTGTATTTCCACCATGTTGATTTAGGGTCTCTATTATTTCTGTCATGTTGTGCTTTCTAGAACAGTTGCACAACCCCATACACACTTGCTTCTAGTCCATATTCTACTATGTGAGCCTTCAATTCTCCTTAAAAGAGTGATGGGATTTGACGTGTACACTCAAGTTGTAAGTCAGATCTGCTCTGTAAATGATTTCATCCACTGAGTCATCTTACTGAACCCCTAGTTCTTATCAGATAGGGTCTTATGCATCCCAGGTTGGCCTACAACTAGACGGTATACAGTATACACTGGCCTTGAACTTCTGATTCTCCTGCTTCTACTTCCTAGGTGCTGAAATTATAGATCTCCAACAACATGTCCAGTGATATTCTTACCCCAAATATTCCAGAATTTAGAGGAAAAAAGCCTCTGACACGTTTTAGGAAGATGGCTGGAATGAATCTGAAATGAAAAAGAAAAACATAACAGTAAAACACACACACACACACACACACACACACACACACACACACACACACACAAGCAAACTCAGCAAGAAGTCCCTAATGTCAAGAGAATGTGTCCTTTCTAAACTTAGTTACCACTGAAAAGTCAACTGTCCTAATTCCATTATGCTTGAAAAACAAAACAAAACTACATTTGCTTATTCATTCAATATACCAGTATTATATTGGCCAAGCACAAGATATTTCAATTCAACAGCACCTGAAAGACATCAGGGAAAAAAAGAACAGAAAAAAAAGAAAAGACTTGATAGAAGACTACAGCAATACAGAAGGAAAAGAAAAGGAGAATAAAAACAAAGGAACAACAACAGTTAAAAACAACAAACAAAAAAAAAAAAACCTCCCAGAAAAAAAAAAAAAAAAAGTTCCTTGACCTAAAAATAGAAAGAAAAAATCCCAGCATATGAGAAGTCAATTTTACTTAGAGTCAGAAGGAAAACAGGATCATCTATAATTATGGTAGACAAATTCATTACCAATATTTCAAGTCTCCATCCAAACTAGAATATAACAAGTGTGTACAATTAAAAGGAAGTATACATATTTACTTATTTTAGTCAGGTGACAGAACTGCCTATGAAAAACATCCAAATACTATACTAAATTAGCAGAAATATATATTTTAGCAAAAATTTTGATCTTAAATTCATAAAGTATAGCAGTTTGAAGAAAATATAATTGAGCACTCAAAATCAAAGCTCTCAGATATATAAACAGATTCACTATAAATTTTAATAGCGTAAAAAAATGTCAATTTTCTAGAGAGTTAAATACAGATCCAACATACCTTGGGAAGAGAAATGCAGCATCTGTGTTTTATAATCTCATTTTAAAATATAAGGTGTGAAACTATTGAAAAGTGATGACTCCCTTTTTAGTTTAAGATACTTGATGCAATGAGATACTTGTATCAGTAGAAAAATGATTTTATTAAAATACATAATAGTGCAATATGTATTTAGGGAACAGTAAAATCCATATATCTAACTATAAGGGAGAGAAAAAATATGCACTATAACAAGAGCACACAATTCTTTAATGATCTTCATCGTAATGTAGCTTATAAATTCACTAAATGGTCATCTTTTAATTTTTTTCATAATATAAAAATTGCCATTTTATTTAAAATTTAAGTGTACAATTTCCCTGGCATCTAGAATGTTCATTATTGGGTAACCATCATTACTGATTTCTAAAGTCATGTTTATTATTTACAGATACCATTGTCACCTCATAGATTGAAAAAAAAAATTGGCCTCTGCAAAGAACATAGCTGTTAATATCTTTAATTATATGTTTAAGTATTAAAGTTATGGCCTTTATTTAAAAAACATGGAAAAATATGGGAAAAGTTCAAGGTAGAACATTAGCGAATATAGTATTTTAATTAGACTAACTTTCAAATTAAATTAGCAGTATGTTAAACTGAATTACAACTATTTTTACAAGTAATTTATACACATGAAGGCTGTCAGCTAACAAACGCATAAACATTTAACATAATAGAAAAGGTATTATGCAAGTTTAACAATAACAAAAAGAAAAAAGTGTGTACATATCAATGGTAGTTTTAGAAAGAAAACCCAAGCTAAGAGCAATCCCTGCCATTCTGTCCATGAACATCCTGTTCTACATATTTTAAAACAAGGTCAGCAGAAACTCCCTTTGTCACCTATGTTCTAATCCAAGTTCTCCTGGTCGCCACCTAAGGGGACCAAAAGGCACGCCTCCTAAGGTTTCCGGTTTCCTCATCCGGGCCACAGCCCTCTGCTTTCTGCAGCTAAGGGGTTAAGTGATGAAGCACAGGCTTACCAGACCGAGGGTGGAATCCAGGAAGCGGAAGTGTCCGCGGCTAAGGCGGAAGAACTAGAAGTTCACGTAAAGACCCCGAACGCTTCAGAACGCTTCGGGGAACAGAAGGGTCCCGACCAAACACAGGAGAAACCCCAACCATTCTTTCACACGTGTGACTTACGACAATAGCTCCCTGAGAGTAATGGCTTCTACTTCACTTCTGCCTTCGAAATCTCGCGAAACTTCATTAGCCATTTATAACGTGAAACCTTCACAGTCTGCATCTTGGGAAATGGAGTTTAATGAGCCCTGCAGTTTGGGTGAACTAGGAACTCTCGCGAAACCAGTTGCCTAAGAATTACAATCGAAATGGTTTATGGGAAATGTAGTTTCTAGGTATAACAGCCTTGACAAGAATGCTCAAGTAGAGTATGTATATTAAGAGTATTTTTCCAAGTTCTAATTGCACCACAGCATCTTATGGGCCTGTCTTCAGCTTGTTCTTTCTAAAATTATCAACCTGTTAGCAGTCACTTTTCCTACTTTAAATATTATGTATGCAATCACTATACTCTTCTCATAACCATACCTATACCCCCAAAGCTAGACTGCCTTACTTAGATATCTCAAATACATTAAAATACTGAAAACACACCCAACCTAACCTCCAATATAGTGGTTTTATCAGCTTGTTCATTTCAAAATCATTGTCAACACAAAACTGCTCTTGCCCCAGACAAATTTGTTCTGAAGCAAATACCAAAGACGATGACCCAGAAACACCAACTGAGGGTGTCACAAAAGACACATTTTTTACCACAGAATTGCACAGATGGAATTCTATTAGTTATAGAATGAAAAGATATTTAATAAATATAGTGGGTGATAGATTGGTATCGTGCAGAAAAGCAGGACAAAAACCTCTGCTGTGTATCTGTGTTGCTATCTGATAGCATTGTTAGTTTTTAGGATTGATTGAGATTAGTCATCTCTTAATAAGACATGTTAAGGAATTTCATAAAAGGTTGTTCAGCCAGGTACAAGGATAGGCAACAAAATGAACTGAGGATACTGAAAATTGCCCAAGGTAATTTGGTTTTTGATAGTATTCGAACTTCACATGAAGTTATGAAGTTCTCATAACTATAGTATTTCTGCATTATCAACCTATCCTCCCAGCACAGACCATGACCCCAAGCTGAAACTCATGATAGTAGGAAGAATCGTCAAGGTTGGTGTACATCTGTATTCTCTTTTTTCTTTCTTTCTCACAGTAGAGAAATTTCAGGTATAGCAGTCAACATTTTTATACTTCTACTTGTCAACCTGCATTCAATAATTCACAATATTACTCATTATGCCTTGAATATGTCTATTTAACACTAGTATCTACGACACTAAGAGCCAGAAATGTCATCAAGTGGCATCTGAGGCCTGCAGTAATGATACTCAGGCTCTTGCTGTAACTCTCTTGCTGTTTAAAACTAAAATGGCAGCCTTGAGCTTGTATAGTTGACCAATACAGGAACATCTGTTTAGGAAATCCATGTGACCTTTAAGAACTGGAGCTTTGATAGAGTCACTAGAATGGGTAGGTCTTGAGGTTTGGGAGTCTGACTCCAGTTCTATTTGCTCACTGCTTCTTAACAGGAGATGCAATGTGACAGGTTACTTTATCCCCTGGCTGCCAGGATTTCCCAACCAGAATGGACGGTATCCTCTCAAACTATAAGCCCAAATAACTCTTTAATTGTAAGCTACTTCTTGTTATTTATGTTTTCACAACAATAAGGAAAGTAGCTAATAGAACTGTGTAAAAATAACTGTCCTACCAAAAGCAAACTTTAGATTCAATGTAAAATTCCCAGCAAATTTTAAACAAATTTTTCCCCAAAATTTGAAAGAACAATTTTCAGCTTCATTTAAACACACACACACACACACACACACACACACACACACAAATCTGTTACAGCTAAAACAACACTGAGTGGTAAAAGAACTGCTGGTATCATGATCACTAATCTCCAATTATACTAGAGTTCTAGTAATAAAAACAGCATGAAATTGACACAAAACCAGCCACATTGGTGTATGTAACTGGAGACTCAGACATAAGTTCACACTTTTATGGAAAACCAATTTTTTAATAAGGAAAAAAGAAATACACATTGGAAAAAAGACATATCTTAAACAAATGGTGCTTGTCAAACTTGCTGGCTCTATGTTGAACAAGCCAAAGAAATCCATACATATAACTATGTGTAAAACTTGACTCCAAATAAACTAATGATTTCAATATAAGTCCAGATGCACTGACTCTGATAGAAGAGAAAGTGGAGACTATTCTTGAACTCATTGGAATAGGAGAAGACTACAACCATAACGCAAGCAATAAAAACAACTAATAAATGAACTACATGAAAATGAAAAGCTTTTGTATTGCAAAGGAACATAATTTGGAGAAAGTTGAAGACTACAGAATGGAAAATTGCTTAGCTATTTAAACACGCTTAGTCATCTGGGAAATGCAAATCAAAACTACTTTGAGGTTTCATTTTACACCTGTCTGAATGGCTAAGGTCAATAAAACAAATCAAAGTTTATAAACTAAAGAATGTGGAGTATGGCAAACACTCCTACATTGCTGGTGGCAATGCCATTGTGGAAATTCAATGTACCATTACCTCAGAAAGATAGGAATTGAACTCACTCAAGACCTAGCTATAGTATGCTTTTATATATGCCCAAAAGATACTTTATCCTACTACAATCACGTTCATTGTTGCTCTATTCATAGTATCCAGAAGTCAAGAACAGCATAAATGTCTCTTGACAGAAGACTGGATAAAGAAAATGTGGCACATTTACACTATGGGATACTACTCCACTGTTTAAAAATATATATTCATTATTTTGCAGGTAAATGGGTGAGCTAAAATAAATCATCCTATGTGACACAACCCAGACCCCAAAAGACAAATGTATTACATATTCACTTATATATGGAAGTCAGCAGACTATAATTCGTATGATCACAGGGAATAGTTATAGAGTAAGGGTCAAACAAGGAGGGATGGATCTCCCTCGGAAATAGATACAATGTTGTACATGGATGAGGAGGGGGGATTGGAATAAGAGATTCAAACTTGGAGAGAAGGGAGTAGAGCAAGTATGGAAAAACAGAGAAGTACAGCTAAAAGCAAGATGGTGGCACATTCCTTTAATCCCAGCACTCAGAAGGCAGAGGCAGGCAGATTTCTGAGTTCAAGGCCAGCCTGATCTATAGAGTGAGTTCCAGGACAGCCAGTGCTACAGAAAAACCCTGTCTCAAACAAACAAACAAACAAACAAGAACATAAATAAAAAAAACAAAAAATAAAAAAATAACAAAAACAAAAAAGGGAACCATTTGACTTCCATACACACACACACACACACACACACACACACACACACACACATATATATATATATGCATGCCATGTAAAAGAAATGGAAAAACAGGAAAAGATAGAGTCCCAATGAGATCTTTCATCATCAAATCAAGCCTCCAATTTTGTGTATAGGTGACATTTAATCTTGTTCTTAGCCATAGGGGCCCATGGGAACCCCTAAACAACCAAGGTAATTGTCAATGTTATTGGTTGGTATTAATGAATGGATGTTAAGGTCCAATTGCTAAAGACAATGCCTACTCAATTCATTGAACACAGAAATGTCGAGCCAGTACCTACCTAGAGTCTTCATCCCTACTGATTAGTGTTCTTGGGACTGTCGGTAGTCTGCACACTGCCAAAGGAGAAAGGGAAACACCAACTTTAAGCCCTTTGATGTACAATAATGACCTGCCTGCAAGATGTGGTAGTGCAATATTGGCACTGTTTCCCCCTCCTTATACTCCTCCAAATTCCCCAAGCTCTCTCCTATTCTAGATTACTCTCCTGTCATCCCCTTTCAGACAAGATCAGGCCTCTAAGAGACAACAGTCAAACACAGTGAAAAAGGTACAATAAGACAAGGCAAAAGTGGTTAGAAGGAGGTTGGAAAAAAACACACAATAGAAGGAAAAGAGTCCTAAGAGCAGGCAAGAGTCAGAGATTCACCCACTCCTACCGCTATGACCCCACAAATCCATAAGCTAACAGTCATTGCATATACAAAAAGAATGTGGTGCAGACTCAAGATTGCCACTGGTAGCCACTGCTAGAGGATGCCTCTCTGATGACTACTGTGCATGGCAATGATCTATGAGTATAGAAGACTATTATTAGGAATCATTTCATTGATATTGGGGGGGGGATCCAGATTTTTTTGGTTCTACTCTAGATCTCTGAGATGCCCTGTCTCTGATTCCTGGTTATCTGTGAAATGTAGAGCATAGGTGTGGGCCTCAAGTTAACAAAAAACTGGTTGGCCACTCCTAAGAGTTCTGCAGCAACTGTTTGCAGGCAGAGCAGACTGTTGGTGGAAGGTTTGGGTCCAGGTTTTCTTTCCATAGGCTGCAGAGTACCTTCTCATGACAAAGAGACTAGAACATAAGGAAATCTCCAGCTTGGCCTCTAAACATTTAATGAGAGGTGTGGATATTGTCCTCAGCATGCAGCCTCACTATCAGTGTTTAGATAGTGGCCTTCTCTACTAAATGTACCTAAGCCTACCATGGGAAGCCTTGACTATCTATAAACAATGGCTAGCTCAAACTATAAATCCTTTACTAGGAGTCCTCACTACCATTACCCTCATAATTCTAGGAAGTTTTTACTGCACTAAGTTTCCACAATCCTCCAGTGTTCCCAATGGCAACTATATCTGCCCACATTCATCATTCATTCATCCTTTTAAATCTTTTATATCATACAATTACATCAATCTTTACTGTTTAGAGCTGTTTAATTTAAAGATAATAATTTAGAAATTACTTTGTTTTATAATTTACTATTAACTGTTTCTTCTGACAGTATGAATACTTATTTATTATGCATTGGTAAAGATGAAAACCAGGACTTTTTATGAGGTACATAGGTCTATAAATTGATATATAGAAATTTTATATTATATAATTTGGCTTTCATTATATAAAGAAACTAAACATTGAAATTAAATCCTATGTAACACAATTTTATGAGGGACTATTAAATCTGTAGTTAATGTGATATATCAGACTTGCTAATTTCACCATATCATTGAAAAGACAGGGAGCCTGTCTCTGTACTTCCCTGCCACACAGGGCTAGAGAAGTTAACACTCCTTCCCTCTCCTTTCATAGGTGCCTCTGGCCTTTGGGGATGTCCCAGCCTGGAGCCTGATTATTGCAATGACCCTTATTCCCATTCATGGTACCACTCCCTTCCCCTGATGAGCCCCCCTCCTTGGGAGGGCAGATACCAGCCTTGGGAACCTTTCAGAAGACAAGTTATGCTAGACTTTTGTCTGTGAATCCAGTTGATAGATACAAATATAGTCTGAGGCTTCAAGGTAGTTGAAGGAGGAAGCCAGGCCTGCAATGTGTCTCTATTGATCTTCTGAGGGCAGCTTGCCACATTCCCCCTGAAATTGTCAGGGTTGCTACTGCATTCATTTTGGACCATATTACATAGGGCACCTGTGTATCCAGGACAGCAATGACAAATATAGCTGTCAACAGTATCCTCACACTTTATATCACCGAGGAAAGACTTTGGCAGCAAAGAGGCATCAAGGTCTAATGTCTGTCCCTGTGAATCTACTACTCATGCAGTCACAGTAGTAGTTGTTTCCACCGTTCTCCCAAAGACCTTCATAGACACATGGCTGACTGGCATATTGACCAAAGTTGAGTTCACAGTGGTCTCTAAGGAATCTGTATGAAGGCGTTTAGTGCTAAAATCTTTTCTCTTAGGATTATTTTCATTGTGTCACATAAATTTGGGTATGTTGTGCATTCAAATTTATTTAATTCTAGGAAGTCTTTAATGTCTTCTTTTCCCCTTCTTTCTGTTTTTACCCAGTGATCATTCACTAGAGAGTTGTTCCTTTCCATGAGTTTTTGTTGTTTCTGTTGTTTTTTGATATTCAGCTCTATTCTGTGTTACTGATATCATACAGGGGGTTATTTCACTTTTCTTATATCTCTTGAGACTTACTTTGTGACTAGTATGTGCTGACCAGTTTTGGAGGTTTTGTGCAGTGCTGAATAGAAAGTATAATCTTTGTTTTTTGAGTAAATTTTCTGTAGGTATGCTAGCTCAGTTTGAGTCAAAACTTCAGCTACTTCCATCATTATTTTGTTCCATTTTTGCCTGGATAACCTGTCCATTGGTGATAGTAGGGTATTTAAGTATTGATTTTTTAATGTGTGTATTTGATGTGCCATTTAAGCTTTAGTAACATTTCTTGTATAAACGTGGATGCTCTTGCATTTAAGGCATAGATGTACAGAACTGAGATGTTACCTTGCTGAATTTTTCATTTGATAAGTATGAAGTGTCCTTCTCCACCTTGTCTAATTTTTGTTTGAAGTCTATTTTGCTTGATATTACAAGGGCTACATTGTAGGGAGCCGTTCTAAGATCCCGCCCATTTCCTGTTCCAGCTTGTGGTAAACAACTTACTGCTCAAACTCCAGCCTTAAGCCACATCTCTTTACTCGCCCGAGCAGAATGCTAATTGAGTTCTTGCAAAAGCACCAATCAGGTTTAAGCACGTAGTCAGTTCAGCTATTTAAGCAGCACCCAGCTTGGGCTCGGAGTCTTTCTCGCTTCAGCAAATGTGGGCGCTCTCAATAAAGTGTGATCAAGAAGAATCCTGTTGCCGCGTCTTCCTTGCTGGCGAGGCGGGCACGACACTACATCAGCTGGTTTCTCACATCCATTTGCTTGGAAACCCTTTTTCCAACCCTTTATTTT
>JADRCD010209792.1:44621-57058 GCA_019843815.1 Montemys delectorum | reverse complement strand
CTCTCTCTCTCCCCCCTCTCCTTCCCCCACACAGCACCCCCTCCCTCTTTGCACATTCCTTTACTCCAGCAAGCCTCCGGTCTGCTTCCTGTCTCTCTATTGTTTTGCTTTTGTGGAAATTTCATATAAATGAAACCATAAAAGACTTGCCTTTGATGTTTAGCTTCTTCACTTAAAATAATGCCTGGGATGACTGGCCCTGTTTTACAAAGATGTGAAATTCATTCGTTATATTTAGATCTTTGTAGGTGCAACTCATTTTTTCTTTTTAACAAATTCTGCCTACCACTCCAAGAGCTGACGTCTCCAGAGTTGATATCCATGGGCTTAGAGTTCTCCCATTACAGCTTCTGTGGACGGTTCTTCCCCCAGCGAAACCTTATGGCCTTTGTAGGAAAGCCTCTGCAATATTTTAGTGGCCTATTCTATAGGAAGGGAAACTGTTGATCCATGGAAGTTCCCTTTCAGTGTGCACCATGCCAGATTACTGTGTAAAACATATTTCTCATTGAGCATGTGAGTGAAACATATTTCTTGGAAAAAACATTTATTAAGGCAGTGCCAAATAATATTCATGAAACACTAAAGTCTCATTCAAATAAGTTAATTGTCTATTTGGGTCCACAGAGATCATGGATTCCAGTAAGGCACTCTGCAGAAGAAGTGGACAAGGCCCTGGGGAGAAAGTTAACTTACCCAAGCTGAACAAGAAGCAGGCCTGGTGTTCACCTGGTGACCCCCATTTTCCTCTGCACCAGAAGCCTCTCTGCTCCTCTGGAGCCCCAAGCTGCTTCCACCTTTCCCGAGTCCTGCCCTCCAGCATGGCAGAGCTGGTAGCTCATGACCTCTCCCACTTCTCACTGGACGCTGTAGTGCTCTGACAGACACCACCCTCGGACACTGTGCCCTTAGCTCTTGCTCATTGTCTGGTAATGGATCAGCTGGCTTTCCATCAGGGACGGGACTCCAAATGGAACAAAGAAAGCATTGTAATCAACATCCAGTGGCTCATAACACAACTGTGGCATTTTGCTGAAAATCATGTAAATTACCCAGGAGCACATGAATGGGATTTATCTCAACTTCCTCAGGAATACAGTAAGTCAGAGCTGTGAGGACAGATTGACACAGGGCCCCAGGATTCACAAAACTTAAAAGAGTTCCCATTGCCCCAGTTCCAGAGACTCACTCTGGTGTACTCCATCCCTGACAGCTTTTAGGGGCTCTTTCCCTCAGCAAGGCACATACTTCTTGGCTTTGTTTCTGACTGACCAGCCCTGGTTATCCTTGTGTCCAAGCAACGAAGCTGCTCTTTTAATGAGCCCTGCTTCTGTGACACACACCTGCCTGGAGTTCATTCATTCAGCCACGTCCTTAGTTGCTGAAGTGAACATCTACAGGGAGGAGGAACCCAACATCAAACAAAGGAGTACAAAGAACGTTCTAATGCTTGGCTCAGCCGTGTAGACAGGATGCGTTTCCAGCACTAGGTATTCCATAAAGATTGGCTCTGGGCTCTAGATCCCTCCCAAGGACAACCTCAGGCTTTCCAGTTCCTACAACCCTGAGCGTATGAGCTTTCCACCTTCTTCTACTTGTACAATGGATGGCAGAACCCATGGGGACTTAGAAATTTCTTGCAGAAAGGTCCAAGTGTCTCTTTAGAGGAGAGCTGAGAACATCAGCTTGAATGAAGTTGAGCCTGAATATGAGAGAGAGAGAGAGAGAGAGAGAGAGAGAGAGAGAGAGAGAGAGCTTAAACAGCCATATAAATCCTGCATAAGATATTCCTGTTAGGCAAAATATCCCTAAGGCCACACAGGGAGTGCCTATAATATTTCTTATAACTGAGCATAAATCCACAATTACTCAGAACTGAGTTAAAGCATCTCCCCTATGGTCTGAATGATGGTAAGGGAGAAAAGGCAGGAAGAAGAGTCAGAGAATGCTATTATTGCATCTTTTCTATAAATTCAAATTTATCTTAACATACAAAATTCAAAACAGTTTTAAAACCCAAGCAATTGTCTATCGATAAGGCATAAGCAGAGCATGCCATTAAGCATTGGTAGACATTGGCTTTCTGCACAGTCTTGAGCAAGCCTTTTTTCCTTTTTTAGTCCTTACTTTGTCCTGCAGCATAATGATTCAGTAAATGAGCTCTCCCCCTACTTTATGGAGAGTCTGTGTTCTCCAAGGTCCTGCATCAGCACCACTTCCTCTATTTTCTCTCTAACTTTCTCAAAGTACAATTCCAGAAGTCTCCAACTATACAGATAAAATCTCTTTCAAGAACGTTAAAATAGCTCTACCCCTTCCCTACAAGCAGAAAATCTGCCTTCAGGGAGTGCTTTAACCCAGAGACTCAGGCTGGACCAGCCGGCATGCACAGGCCTCACTAGTCGCACAGGGCAGCTGGGACAGGATCCTCTCAGCCTACAAGTGAGGGCAATGGATCTGCAACGCTCTCTGCCCCTTCCCTGAAAGCAGAGAGCCTCCCTTCAGGGAGTGCTTCAACCCAGGGACCCAGGTGAGACCCATCATTTTCTCCCTGGTGACTTTCTAAGGCGAAACCAGCCAGGAGGCACAGGCCTCACAAGTTTCAGAACAGCCTGGTCAGGATCATTTCTACCTCAGACCACAGCTAAGAGGGACAACAGACCCACAGCCCTCTCTGCACCTTTCCCACAAGCAGAGAGCCTGTTTCCAGGGTGTGCTCTGACCCTGGGACTCAGGATGGACAACTGATCCACAGCCATCTGTGCCCAGGATTTACCAGAGGAGAGCTGATCTCCCAGAAGTTCTGACAAAGGCTTACAGACCCATAGGAGGAACAAGCTCTAGTCAGAGACAGCAAGAACATCTAACACCAGAGATCAACAGATGGTGAAAGGCAAATGCAAGAATCCTACCAACAGAAACCAAGACTACTTGGCTTCATCAGAACCTAGTACTCCCACCACAGCAAGTTCTGGATGTCCCAAAACACCAGGAAAGCAAAATTTGGATCTAAAATCATATCTCAGATGGTGCTAGAGGAATTTAAGAAGGACATGAATAGCTCCCTTAAAGAAATACAGGAGAACACAGGTAAAGAGGTAAAAATTCCATAAGGAATTACAGGAGATCACGAGTAAACAAGTAGAAGCCCTTAAAGAGGAAACACAAAAATCCCTTAAGAAATTACAGGAAAACACAAACAAACAGGTAAAGGAATTGAGCAAAACCATCCAGGACCTAAAAATGGAAGTAGAAACAATTAAGAAATCACAAAGAGAGACAACTCTAGAGTTAGAAATCTTAGGAAAGAAGTCAGGAAACATAGATGCAAGCATCACCAACAGAATACAAGAGATAGAAGAGAGAATTTCAGGGGCAGAAGATACCATAGAAAACATCGACACAACAGTCAAAGAAAATACAAAAAGTAAAAAGCTCCTAACCCAAAACATGAAGGAAATCCAGGATACAATGAGAAGACCAAACCTAGGGATAATAGGTACAGAAGAGAGTGAAGACCTCCAACTTAAAGGGCCAGTAAATATCTTCAATGAAATTATAGAAGAAAACGTCCCTAACCTAAAGAAAGAGATGCCCATGAACATACAAGAAGCCTATAGAACTCCAAACAGACTGGACCAGAAAAGAAATTCCTCCTGCCACATAATAGTCAAAACACCAAATGCACAAAACAAAGAAAGAATACTAAAAGCAGTAAGGGAAAAAGGTCAAGTAACATATAAAGGCAGGCCTATCAGAATTACGCCAGACTTCTCACCAGAGACTAGGAAAGCTAGAAGATCCTGGGCAGATGTCATACAGACCCTAAAAGAACACAAATGCCAGCCCAGACTACTATACCCAGCAAAACTCTCAATCACTATAGATGGAGAAAGGAAAGTATTCCATGACAAAGCCAAATTCACACAATATGTTTCCACAAATCAAGCCCTTCAAAGGGTAATAAATGGAAAATTTCAACACAAGGAGGGGAACTACATCTCTGAAAAAGCAAAAATGTAATCTTCCGACAAAACTAAAAGATAGCCACATGAATGGAATTCCAGCTCTAACAACAAAAATAACAGGAAGCAACAATTACTTTTCCTTAATATCTGTTAATATCAATGGACTCAATTCCCAAATAAAAAGGCATAGACTATCAGTTTGGGTATGCAAACAGGACCCAACATTTTGTTGCATACAGGAAACCCACCTCAGTGACAAAGACAAACACTACCTCAGAATAAAAGGATGGAAAACAATTCTCCAAGCCAATGGTCCCAAGAAAAAAGCTGGAATAGCCATTCTAATATCAAATAAAATCGACTTTCACCCTAAAGTGATCAAAAAAGATAAGGAGGGACACTTCATATTCATCAAAGGTATGATCTACCAAGATAAATTCTCAATTATGAACCTCTACGCTCCAAATCAAAGGGCATCTACATTCATAAAAAAAAACTTTACTAAAGCTCAAAGCACACATTGCACTGCACACAACAATAGGGGAGGTTTCAACACCCCACTCTCTGCAATGGACAGATCATGGAAAAAGAAACTACACAAGGACACCGTGAGACTAACAGAAGTTACGAAACAGATGGATCTAACAGATATCTATAGAAATTTTTATCCTAAAACAAAAGGATATACCTTTTTCTCAGCACCTCATGGTACCTTCTCCAAAACTGACCATATAACTGGTCACAAATCAGGCTTCAACAGGTACAAGAAGATTGAAATAATTTGTTGCATACTGTCAGATCACCATGGACTAAAGCTGCTCCTCAATAACAACATAAACAATAGAATGCCCATATACATGGAAGCTTAATAACACTCTACTCAATGATAACTTGGTCAAGGAAGAAATAAAGAAATTTAAAGACTTTCTAGAGTTTAATGAAAATGAAGCCACAACATACCCAAACATATGGGCCATAATGAAAGCAGTCCTAAGAGGAAAACTCATAGCTTTAAGTGCCTCCAAAAAGACACTAGAGTGTGCATACACCAACAATTTGACAGCACACCTAAAAGTGCTAGAACAAAAAGAAGCAAATTCACCCAAGAGGAGTCAAAGGCAGGAAATAATCAAACTCAGGGCCAAAATCAACCAAATAGAAACAAAAAGAACTATACAAAGAATCAACCAAACCAGGAGCTGGTTCTTTGAGAAAATCAACAAAATAGATAAACCCTTAGCCAGACTAACTAGAGGGCACAGAGACAGTTTCCTAATTAACAAGATCAGAAATGAAAAAGGAGACATAACAACAGACACTGAGGAAATCCAAAAAATCATGAGGTCCTACTACAAAAGCCTATACTCCACAAAACTGGAAAACCTGGATGAAATGGACAATTTTCTAGACAGATACCAGGTACCAAAGTTAAATCAAGACCAGATCAACAATCTAAACAGTCCCATTTCTGCTCACGAAATAGAAATAGTCATTAATAGTCTCCCAATGAAAAAAAGCCCAGGACCAGATGGGTTTAGTGCAGAGTTTTATCAAACCTTCAAAGAAGACATAATACCAACACTCCTCAAACTATTCTACAAAATAGAAACTGAAGGCATTCTACCCAACTCGTTCTATGAAGCCACAATTATTCTTATACCTAAACCACACAGAGACCTAATGAAGAAAGAAAACTTCAGACCAATTTCCCTTATGAATATCGATGCAAAAATACTCAATAAAATTCTTCCAAACTGAATCAAAAGAACACATCAAAATGATCATCCACCATGATCAAATAGGCTTCATCCCAGGGATGCAGGGGTGATTCAATTTATGGAAATCCATCAACGTAATTCACTATATAAACAAACTCAAAGAAAAAAAAAAACATATGATCATCTCATTAGATGCTGAGAAAGCATTTGACAAAATCCAAAATTCCTTCCTGGTAAAAGTCTTAGAAAGATCAGGAATTCAAGGCCCATACTTAAACATAGTAAAAGCAAAATACAGAAAACCACTAGCCAACATCAAACTAAATGGAGAGAAAGTTGAAGAAATCCCACTAAAATCAGGGACTAGACAAGGCTGGCCACTCTCTCCCTACCAATTCAATATTGTACTCGAAGTCCTAGCCAGAGCAATTAGACAACCAAAGGAGATCAAAGGGATACGAATTGGAGAGGAAGAAGTCAAATTATCACTATTTGCTGATGATATGATTGTATACTTAAGTGACCCTAAAACTTCCTCCTAAACCTGATAAACAGCTCTTAAACCTGATAAACAACTTCAGCAAAGTAGCTGGATACAAAATTAAGTCAAGCAAATCAGAGGCCTTCCTCTACACAAAGGATAAACAGGCAGAGAAAGAAGTTACGGAAACAACACCCTTCACAATAGTTACAAATAATATAAAATACCTTGGTGTAACTCTAACTAAGCAAGTAAAAGATCTGTTGGACAAGAACTTCAAGTCTCTGAAGAAGGAAATTGAAGAAGATCTCAGAAGATGGAAATATCTCCCATGCTCATGGATTAGCAGGATTAATATAGTAAAAATGGCCATCTTACTGAAGGCAATCTACAGATTCAATGCAATCCCCATTAAAATTCCAACTCAATTCTTCACAGACTTAGAAAGAGGAATTTGCAAATTCATCTGGAACAACAAAATACCCAGGATAGCCAAAACTATTCTCAACAATAAAGGAACTTCTGGTGGAATCACAATCCCGGATCTTAAGCTGTACTACAGAGCAATTGTGATAAAAACTGCATGGTATTTGTACAGTGATGGGCAGGTAGATCAATGGAACAAAATTGAAGACCCAGAAATGAACCCACACACCTATGGTCACTTGATCTTTGACAAAGGAGCTAAAACCATACACTGGAAAAAAGACAGCATTTTCAACAGATGATGCTGGCTCAACTGACAGTTAGCATGTAGAAAAATGCAAATCGATTCATTTCTATCTCCTTGTACAAAGCTCAAGTCCAAGTGGATCAGGGACCTCCACATCAAACCAGATACACTGAAACTAATAAAAAAGAAAATGGGGAAGAACCTCAAGCACATATGCACAGGGGAAAATTTCCTGAAGAGAACGCCAATAGCTTATGCTCTAAGATCAAGAATTGACAAATGGGGCCTCATAAAGCAGCTAAGCTTCTGTAAGGCAAAAGACACTGTCAATAGGACAAAACGGCAACCAAAAAATTGGGAAAAGGTCTTTACCAACCCTATATCTGATAGAGGGCTAATAGCCAATGTATACAAAGAACTCAAGAAGTTAGACTCCAGAGAACCAAATAACCCAATTAAAAAATGGGGTACAGAGCTAAACAAAGAATTCTCAACTGATAAATACCGAATGGCTGAGAAACACCTAAAGAAATGTTCAACATCCTTAGTCATCAGGGAAATGCAAATCAAAACAACACTGAGATTCCACCTCACACCAGTCAGATTGGCTAAGATAAAAAAACTCAGGTCACAGCAGATGCTGGAGAGATTGTGGAGAAAGAGGAACACTCCTTCATTGCTGGTGGGATTGCAAGCTGGTACAACTGCTCTGGAAATCAGTTTGGTGGTTCCTCCAGAAATTGGACATAGTTCTACCGGAGAACCCAGCTATACTACTCCTGGGCATATATCCAGAAGATGCTCCAACATGTAATAAGGACACATGCTCCACTGTGTTCATAGCAGCCTTATTTGTAATAGCCAGAAACTGGAAACAACCCAGATGTCCCTCAACAGAGGAATGGATACAGAAATTGTGGTACATCTACACAATGAAGTACTACTCAGCTATTAAAAACAATGAATTTATGAAATTCTTAGGGAGATGGATGGATCTGGAGAATTTCATCCTGAGTGAGGTAACCCAATCACAAAAGAACACACATGGTGTGCACTCTCTGATAAGTGGTTATTAGCCCAGAAGTTCGGAATACAGAAAGAACAACCTACAAACCACAAGAAACTCAAGAAGAAGGAAGACCAAAATGTGGACATTTGATTCCTTCTTAAAAGGGGGAACCAAATACTCACAGAAGGAGTTGCAGAGACTAACTATGGAGCAGAGACTGAAGGAAGGACAAGCCAGCCTGATATAGCTATCTCCTGAGAGGCTCTGACAGTACCTGACTAATACAGATGTAGAAGCTCACAGCCATCCATTGAACTGAGTACAGGGTCCCCAATGAAGGAGTTAGAGAGAGGACCAAAGGAGCTGAAGGGTTTGCAGCCTCTTAGGATGAACAACAATATGAACTAACTAGTACCCTCAGAGCTCTGAGGGACTCAACACCAACCAAGGAGTATACATGGTAGGACTGATTGTTCTGGCAACATGTGTATAGTAGAGGATTGCAAAGTCGAGCATCAATGGGAAGAGAGATCCTTGGCCCTGTGAAGGTTCTGTGCCCCAGTGTAGGGAAATGCCAGGGCCAATAAGTGGGAGAGGGTGGGGTGGCAAGCAGGGGGAGGGAGGAGGCAACAGAAGTTTGTTCTTGTTGGTTTTTGGGTTTTTTCTTTTTTTCTTTTGGTCTGTTTGTTTGTTTGTTTGAGGAGAAACTGGAAAGGGGAAATCATTTCACATGTAAATAAAGAAAATATCTAATAAAAAATGAACGTTAAAATAGAAATTAAATGAAACATTGGATGCCAAGTGCATAGCTCATGTTCAGCCCTCAGCAAATAGCAGACTGGATGCCTCTTTAGGCCCCTCCTGTCCCACAAAGCAAAGGTTCCTAGTTTAGTACCTCCATCCTCAGGCTCCAGTCTCTTAGGCCAGCATATAGCCTTTGAGAAAAGCCTGAAGGGTCAGTACAGTGCTCAGAGAGGATCAAAGTGGAATGTTCAGGCTCTGTGCTTTCTTTCACATTCTTTTTTTTTTTTAATTGTGGTTTTCAAATCTGAACACACATCAGAATTGCCCACAGAACTCCTAAGAGCACAAAGTGCCTGTTGCTCCACATCTGTGCTCTTATTCTGTATTCTAGTGTAGAAGACAAGTGAATCTGTGTTCCTGCCGACTTCTCAGATGGTAGTGTCTGCTTGAGCCCACAGGACAAGTATTTGCCTAGGTCCGGGGCAAAGGCTCCTCCAGGGGAGCTCAGCGATGGTGACAGAAGCAGAAGCTCTAAGTAAAGGAGAGAGGCCTCAGGCAGGATCAGCAGCATCTCCCTGTGAGATTTATCTCTTCTCTTACTTTCTGACACAATGTAACACTGTCCCCCATAGCCACATGCCATTTCCAGAGGTTCCAGGGCTGGGGCAAGGCAAAAAGATGAAGTGTTGGCTCCCGGGCCAGAGAGAGGAGAAGGGAGGGTGCAGAACAGTTCCCAACACTCAGGGCACACAAGATGAGAGGGAAGTGGCAATGTAGTCAGCTTCAGGCTGTGTTATAAGGAACACGTTCCTGGGTGGTTTGGAGAAATGCGTAAATTGTAAGCTGCCTGTGGCTGTGTTTGTCAACACCCAAGTGCTCCAATGGAAAATGAAGTGGAAAATGAAAAATGTCCAAGTTCATTATGTGCCAGTGCCTAATCCCATGCTGAACACTTTGCATAGCCTATCTCCATGAAGTAGGCCTGACTCCCATTCATATGGGAGTCCTGACCGTATGTAGTTATGGAGCCCACAGAGCATACAGTCTGGCAGCAGACCCTTTCCCTGAACCCTGGGTTGCTTCATAGCTTCCCTGGCTTTGTTATTTCCTGTGAGTGCTGGGATTTAAAGCAAACAAACGTCTTTGATTCTCAGTTCCTCTGCCAGTAAAAGGAGCTATAGCAAAGATCCCCAGAGGAGTTGTAAGGCTCAAACATAATAGCAAGGAGAAACTCCTACACAAAACAAAAATTGTTCTATGTATCTCAGCCACCAATCTAATGAGTGCAAGTAATGGCTGCGGCCTCTGGATAGCTGCTTAAAGACATTTACTTAGTCCTGGGAGACACTGAGTTAACACTTCATCTTATTTTAAATAAAGCCATTACCCACCAGTGTAACTAATGTTGTATTATTACTAATTCCGGAGCTATTGTACCATGGAGCCGGAGTTTAAAAGGAATTTAATTGAAGACCAAAACATACTCAGTAACAAACCCTACTATATAAATAATATCTGTTCCAAACTCTAAGTTGGTGTAAAAAAGTTATTTTGGTGTAATTGTTTTTCAGTGTTTGGTATAAAATGTTTTGATTACAGTGTGTGTAGAATTCTGTAACACTTTCAAGACACCAATAAGCATCCACTACCTTTATACGGTGCCAAATAGTAGGCTGAGGAGTAATTGAACTCCCTTATTACAGATTTAAGAAACAAACCTAGGCAAGCCACATAAAATGCTCTGATTATTCTGAAGGATGAGAGCTGTGACTATTCCTCAGGCCCAGGTCTCTGCCCTACAACAAGTGATGTCCACAGGGCACCTGAGAAAAGAGCTCACCATCAGCTTTCCCCTGCATCTCTTGTCTCACATAAGCATGTATTGGCAGAGATTGTATCAGAGTTGGGAGGGGCCCTGCAGATCCGAAGCGCACACATTTTGATAAGTCAAAGCATCCACTAAACAGCTAGAAGGGGTTGGGATCTTGAGTCTCTTCTCGAAGTTCTAAAGAGGATGTCTCCATCTAGTTAGTCCCAGGGCTTCTGGCAGAAGAGACAGGAGGACCAAAAGGAACCTGGGAGTCAGCTGTCAAAGGTTGGGAGATATTTCTGGAGCATCAGAATGTAAAAACCTGTACAGCTTTTTATGATGAGTCCCAAGTCTAAATTATAGTTTGTCCCTTGAGTTATCAAGTAGTAGAGCTGAATTCTATCATAACCCACCTACCTGGAAAACAGTATAGTTTAAAGACAAGGGGTGACTTGTGAAAAGCCATATACACTTCATTGTGACAGAGATACAAAGTAGTATAATAGCAGTATTTACGGGCTAAGCCAGGGCCTGGGTTCAGTGGCAGGGTTTCCTCAGCTGGCTCATGTAAAGCTCACAGTCAATGAGGTAAGGACTGAGGCTCGGTGAGGGGAAGACTCTTCCTTAAGACCAAGCATCTAAGAAATGCTAGACTCTAGATTCCAAACCAGATATGTTGGTCTTCAGGCCAATGTCTCGGACTCTCATCAATAATTAGATCCCAATATGTACTTAAGAAGGATTGTTGATGGGAATAGTAGAGGTATTAGAGCATGAGAATCATGCAAACCTATTAAGGACATTTCAGTAATGGTCTTTACCTGAGTCCAAGGGGGGCTTTCTAAAGTGTTCACACCATTACTTCCCTGAACAGTATTCATGCAGACACCCTTTTAGTGACATGATGGTTTACAGGCTGTGAAGAGCTGTGGAATTTGTGAAGCATTGCGCACATCTCTTTGTGGGGCCCAGAAACAAGGTAGTTATAGGTACATCCTTCAACAGCTTGCCAGAAGGTCCAAGGCCAAAACATAATTGACTATAACAAAGATGGACAGAGATATACAACTTGAAGAGAAAACAAACACAAGATGGTCCTGAAATTTCAAAGCAGGTACTTGTAGCTCAAGAGGCTGAGGAAGAAGGAATCCAACTGGCATACTGGAGGAGATGACAAACCACAAAGAGGCCTAGAGAGTGTTCAGAAAGTTCACTCTACAGATGAGCAGGCAGAGCTGATGGGCTGCTTGGGAAGACCATGTTATCATCATGCACAGAGAGGGCACCAACGCTCAGGAGGTGACCCTATCTGTACACCCTCATAGCAGCACAGAAAGGACAAAAGACAAGACCTCACTGCAGACCTCTGCTCCATCTTATTACTGGCTTGCTCATGAACTGACACCATTTATAATAGTAAATATGACAGTACCTTTCAAATTTATTTGGGTGAATTGAGACTGCAGTGGTCCCATGCGTGCACATTGAGTGTACATTGAAATCATATTGGAGAAATCAAGTATAAGAACTTATCAGAAACACTAGACCAAGGAAAGGGTTATAACTCCCTTCCCTAGGCCCCACAAAGGAAGTGGATGGTCACCACTACAGTGGCAATGGCCCCATCAGCCTGCCATCTGACATGTGGTGTATGCTCCTAATACAAGCAGGCAGAGAACTTTGTACTGCCCCTGGGCATTCACCTCTGCTTGGTTCATGATATTGACACAGCCTAGGCCTGCACTTGGACCTCTTTGCTTGAATCATCTAGGCTTCATTGCTCTCCACCTGTGATCCACAGCCTGACTGACTGCATAGCAGCAGCTTCTTTTCTACAGGGATCTTGGAACCCATAACTTATCAATACAGATTCTACTTACATTGTCTATCAATTCTTGCAACCTCTTGAAAAACTACTGTGGCTTCTTTAATCCTTTGTATCTAGCTGATAACCCACATAGATATCTATATCTACCTCTACCCCTCAATAGATAGATAGATAGATAGATAGATAGATAGATAGATAGATAGATA
>JADRCD010209792.1:0-43362 GCA_019843815.1 Montemys delectorum | reverse complement strand
GATAGATAGATAGATAGATAGATAGATAGATAGATAGATAGATAGATGGAGAGATAGACAGAGGGAGTGATATGTCATATAAGACTTATAGTAGTAATTAAGATTGAATTTTTTTAAAATGCATTTGCCTAAGCCAAATTACCAAGGAAAGTGAGATTATCAGGTAAAGTCAGCCTCTGAAACTGCCATTTTTGTGAATTTATTGTTATTAAACAAACTCTGACACTGTAGGAAGTCATGAGCACTTTCTGATGTAGAGCTCCTCGTAGACTACATACTGGAACTTTAAACAATCTCATTTCAAGTATTTTTCGGAGAAAGCTGTATGGGATCACAGGCTACTAACGTTTCTTTTTGACACTAGTGTCCTGGGCCAGGCATTGTGGTGCATGCCTGTTATTCTAGCCCTGGGGGATTTAGATCCATTTGAGTTCAAGGCCAGTCTGAGCTTCTTTCAGCCTTGGTCTTTACAGTACATACTACTTACAGTTTAACATATGTAAGCTATTACTTAATTGTGCCTTTTCTAGTCCTCAAAATTACATAGAATCTTTTGCTTTTAGTAAAAATATCTTTTAAACTAACAAGAGTAAAGCAAGGATTTCTTTATGTATAAAATTTGGAAAAAAATTGTCTACCGGCAAACCCATATTAAAATAAATGCTGAAGAGAGTGATTCAGACAAAGGAATACAATATTTAAGGAAATATGGAGCATACAGAAATGCAGGCACCTAAAATAGGAACTATATAGTTAAATATCTAAGATTGCCTTCATCATTATTTCTGTTTTTAAAAATATGGATGGCTCCTTACTTAAGTAAAACCTGTGGGATATGGGGTTATAATGCATACTTGAGAGTTGATGACAACAGTAATATAGAGATAAGGAGCAAGAAAATGGAAATTACTATATGATACACAGGAAGAAGCTATATAGTGATAAGTTGAACCATAAAATGAACTGTGAAATAACAAACCAATTACAGCTGTAAATAGAAAGAAATGGCAATGGATATGCTATTTCTAACTTAATTTAATCTAAAAGTCAGAAAAAAGAAAAACCAGAACAGAGCAGAGAAAGGATAGGACAGATAGAAAGAAAGGAATATTATGACATATAAAATCTAGTTATGGTAATACTTATCTTAAAGGTAGATGTCTGGGTTGGTAAGAAAGAGAACAGGAAGCTCCTTGCTCATAACTCCATAATTCTAAGATTTTGGTAACCATAAATAGGCAGTGTATCTTAACCAGGAGCATTGAGACCTACAGATGCAACTACAGATTCAACAACAATTACATGGCTCAGTTCCACTCAACTGATCTTTAGACTACCCCATAAACCCAACAAGGAGACAAAAGGAAAGGACCTTTAGTTGCTGAAACCAGTCTTCAAAGAAGAAAAGAGATTTTAACTTCTAAAATGCAGACATCAACTCAAGGTTATGGGGATGGTAAGGAGCCAGGCAAGCAATGTGAAATCAGGGAAATGGTGCATAGTCAGAAATTAAATAAATAAATAAATAAATAAATAAATAAATAAATAAATAAAATAATAGTAAAAGAAATCATAGAAAAGAACCATAGAAATCATAGATGAAGAACATAACCACACAACTGAAAGATACATAACAAGATCAGTGAAAATGAGTCAGAAACCAGTCAGGAGAAAGAGCAGTAATATTTTTCTAATGTTTCAAACAATTTCAAGTATAATTATGCAATTAGAGAAACTAAAAATGAAAAATGAAACATTATAATATATCCATAAGATGACATTAAGGAAGCAGACACATGAATTATGGGAGGTTTTGGAAGAGAGGAGAAGGAGAAAAAGGCACTATGGTTATGGTTTTAAATTTTAAAAAAATTAAAGTGAAAAAAGAATAGATAAAATTTCTACATTAGGTGAGAGATATGTACAACCACATTCTTGAAGCTTAAACATCTCTAAGGAAAGAAAAAAAGTCAAATAATGATACCATGAGACACAGAACAAGTTGTCAAAAGAGAGAAGAGGGCATCTTGAAACCAGAAAAAGAAAAGAGATCTATGCAAGCTTCCTAGTTTCTCAGCTAAAACTTTAAAAGATGCAATGGGATGATAAAATCAAAGTACTAAAGGCCAAATGGCAAAAACAAAATAATACCCCCCTAAAAACCGACCAAGAATTCTATACCCAGTAAAACTACCCTTTAGAAATGAATGAGAGACAGGGATAAAGACATAAAAGACAGTCACAGCCTAACAAAACATGGGTAAGTTTACAGTCATTCTGTGTGACTCACAAGAAATGCATCTAACCTGCAAGAAATGCTAAATGGAATTCTCAGGGCTGCAATGAAATAAAAGTAAATAGCAATATGAAAACTGAAGATATGAAACTCACTGATAAAGTAAACTGGGACCAACCAACAAAACAAAACAAAAGATTCTGAACTTTATAACCTCTCAGACCTTGAAATCCTGAGACAAAAACCTCTCTTAAAGATAAAAATCCCAGGTCATCATAGTTAAATATTTAATGTTTCAAATACTGACACTCTGAAAGCCTGAAGCCTGAAAACGGTCATTCCCATAAAAAACAAAAGTGCTATGTAAAAGGAATAGAAAGCTGAACTCTGGGAAGAACTAATGCTTTCTTTGGTTATGGCAAATTATTCAATCATGTATTGTCTGCACCCCTTACATACTTAGTGTCACGTCCTTTGTCAGGGAGTAGCACCCATTTGGCTCAAAGACATTTGCTATTTGGAGTTTCCTCCGGTGTTACAAAGCAGATTGAGTAGTGAGTATAGTCTTGATTAATGATTCGGTTGTTGAAAGAAACATACTTCTTACAGTAATCACTGAATATAACATAGACAAACTGTTGCATGCTTTCCTTTCAAAATTGCTCCCACTATGTTTAAGTCAGATACATGCAATGTGTGCCCCACCAGGGAAAATCATAAATCCTAGCCATTCATTTCCGATTTTGAAAGGAAAGTGGAGAATCCTGGGTGGCTATTTAAATATTTTGCAAACTTTGAATGAGAAAACAAATTTCATCCGATTCCCTGGCTATAATGACACACATCAAATCAGATACTCACAAGGATTCTAAAGGTGAATCTCAATGTGTTACCAATCGAGTTTGGTTTTTTTCCATTCAACCCAGTGCATTTGGTGGAAATTTTCGACAAGTGGATTGGCCACATGATAGAGTAATGACAAAAATTTTAATGTCAAAATGCGTCATTTGTCTGCATTGACATTCCTTCCAGCTGATGAAAATCCAGGAGCTCTTAATGAATTCAAGCCATATTTACAAGAAGCCAGCAGAGTTACTGGCCAGTTTGAAAGTAATTATGTGCAGGGCAGGGCAAGAAAGCACTTACGCAATGGTGTTGTTTGGTCACCAGTATTGTTTCCACAAAATCCGAGGTCTGTATATGAGTAAATAGGGAAGGATGTCTCTATGTGCCCAAAACAACAAAAGGTAGACCCAACCATGGAAAAATTACAAAGGGGATGTACACACTGGTGGATGTCAGTCCACAGAGAAATATCAAGTAGAGCAGTCTTGTAGAAAGAGAGTGAATATGTTCTTCAAGGACAGCCGAGGCCAGTCAGCAGTGTGTGCACCATGATGTAGGATTACTGACTGGTGGTCATGGTAGTGGGACTACCTCATTGAACTGCCCACAAGTTACAATTCTACTTCTCGTTAGACATTTCTTCTTAGTTCTTTATCTTACTTCAAAGTTTTTCCTACTATTTTCAATGAGCAGCATTTCTTACAGTTCTTTGTGCTGTGCATTTTACCCATCCATTTTTTTCTAATATGAAGACTATAAATTGTAAAGACTTCTAGAGAGTACTAATTCATTTCATGCCCTTTTTTGTGGGGAAGAGGGAATGACTTAACTCCATAAAAATACATTATCACAAAGTTGGCTTTGTGTGTAAGAATTATGCATGTTTATAAAAACATTGAGATCTCTCCAATAAACAAAGAAAGGCCCTCTTTTTGTATATCTACATTTGTGAACCATAAAATTTCTGGCAATCACATCTTGTCTGAGTTCACATTCGGTGGTGAACAACCATGAAGTTATTTCAGAGACTGAGCTGCCTTTTATTGGTTCCAGGCAATTCTGTGAAAGAAGGAGACAATTTTGTGCAAGTGCCAACAAGCCAAGTGAAGTTGTGTGGGCTCATTCACACATCCAAAATGTGGTTGATATTCCAAACTTTACCCAAAAGAAGTTGAAACCTCATGCCAAAACCAAGAGATACTCCAGAGATGTTGCAGACCTCAACACAACGCTACATGGAGGAGGGAGGAGCTGCAGTTCTGAGACACTAAAGAATTGGTAGAGAACACAGAAAACCCTCATTTCTGGACTGAGGCCCTAACTGGTTTCAACAGTCTTGAAGGTTGCAGATGGTCATACATTACTACTGTCAATGCAAAGACATCTTGCCCCAACCACCACTCCTTTAGCCTTCAATGCTGTAAATCTTTATTGTGTTCCTTGACATGAGTAAGGGCTTAAATGGGGCTTATTTGCTATCTCTGCTGTGTTCATTGTCTAAGTATGTGTCAGGGTGTGGTAACAGGACCAAGGTTGGGTGATGAAAGGCAACTTAGTCATGTGACAAATCCTGGGAAATCAAACTCTGGAGACCAGCATCAGGGAGCAGATCTGAGAATATTACCCAGCACATAAGTGTAGATACAGTGTATGAGCCAATCCTAAGGCCCTAAATCCTCCACCAATCTTATCTCACCCCACCACCATGATGCCCCAATAAAAGCCCTGCCTGATGAGGAAACTCAGAAGGACAGGGGTGGAGAGTGCACAGCTTTGTCACCTATTTGGATTTCCATGAAGATGGGGGAAGCAGCTACCCATCAGTTCCTCTTTGCTGGCTCACCCATGTTCCAGGAGCCATCTTAGATCTAATGCAGATCAGGACTCTTCAAAGGAACAAAATATGCATTTTACTCAAGTGAATCTGTTATATTCTCCATGATACTACAGAATTTAGAGAAGACAAATTTTTTAAAAGGGAGCTTGGGGAGACTGAAGCAATGGGGTCAGCAATAAAGAGCACTTACTGCTTTTGTAGAGAATTGGAGTTCCATCCCAGAATCCACATCAGGCAATCCATGACTACCTGTAGCTCCAGCCCCAGTAGATCTGATGGCTTCTTCTGGCTTCCAATGGCATCTACACAACATGTACATATAGAACCCATTATACATATACATACATACATGGATGCATACATACATACATACATACATACACACATACGCACATACAAACATACACAGAGAAATAAAAATAAGAGAAAGAGAAATAAACTTAAGTAGGAGGCTCAAAAGTCAAAAGCCAAGCTCTGCTGAATAGGGAGACTCTATCACAAACAAACAAAACAAAACCAACAACAAACAAAACAAACAAACAAAAACCCAGAACCAAACAAATAGGAAAGCAAAAGAATCACAAGCAACTTAATAAAAGACTTCAAGGAACCAAACCAGAACAATAATGACAATGATAAGCTAATTTCAATGTTATCAGAAGGAAAGAAATAATAAATACTAAAGAAGAATAATTGAAATAGACCATTCAACAACAACAACAAAAACCTAAGAATTATCTTTCTAAAAAGATAAGTGAACAAACCATAAATATTCATCCAGAGGCAAAAACCTTTAAATAAATAAAAGTATGGATAACAAGACATGTCTGATATTATAAAACCAGGAAGGATCATAAGACACTGCTATGTAAAATTTATACCAATTAAACAACATTAAAGAACTAGGTAAACAACCTACCAAGAGTTAATGCCAAGAAATGGAAACTTTGATTGTGCATCAGTAATACATAAAGAGATTCAAATAATAATTAAAAACTACCAGAGGTTCATGACCAAAACACTAATATATATCCTTCTCAAACTCTTCTTAAAAAGTTGAAAAGGAGGGAAAACATCTAGACTCATTTTGTAGGGCCAGCATTACTTATGATCAAAGCCAAACAATGATACTATAAGAAAAGAAATTTATATGCCCAATATTAATGATAGACATATTAACTCCTCAACAGGACACTAATAAACTAAATTCAACCATTTTTAAAGAGCCCATTCAACATGCCAAAGTAGAATTTCTCTTTGGAATGCATGACTGGTGTGATTATAATGTGAAATGTAGCCATAGGCTCAGGTAATTTGAACATGTGATCCCCAGGCCTTGATGCTATTTGGAAGGCTGATAAACACTGAGAGATGAAGCTTCATAGGGAAAAGTGTTGTGGTGGGCTTTAAGGTTTTATAGCCCAGGCTCCCTTCCTGTTTGTTCTTTGCTTTCTAGCTGCAGATAAAATGTGACAAGCCACCTCAAACTCCTATGCCTTTCTTGCTTCGATGACTGTAACCCTCAAATTGTAAGCCAAGGTAAACTCTTCATCCTTTAAAGAAATCTTGTAAGTACTTCTTATAAGGTATTTGGTTACAGCAACAAGAAAAATAACTTATGTACAAGTTAGTATCAGGAGTGGGGTTGCTGTTGTGGTAAACCTGACCATATGGTTTTTTGGCCTTTGAAAATGGTTTTGGGGGGAGTCAGAAAGAATTGAGAGAAGTCAGGAAGATTTTGGAGCTGCGGTCTAGAGGAGCTCTAGAATGTTATAAAGCAGAGCTTAATTTTCCACTGTGATAGGTGTTTGGGAGATACGAATTCTGAGAGAAACATGACAGAGGTTCTGACTCAAAAGGCTTCAGAGAAGAAGGTGTTTAATGGGGAAATGGGCTAGAGTTCATTCATGCTACATTGTTTCAAAGAATCTGGGTTCATCTTGGCCATGTTCTGAGAACTTAAGTGAGGCTAGATTCAAAAATTACAACCTAATTTATTCAATAATAGTCAGTTTTAGTCCAATGGTTGGCTGCAAGCATCTGCCTCTGTATTTGTCAGGCTCTGGTGGAGCCTCTCAGGAGACAGCCATATCAGGCTTCCATTAGCAAGCACTTCCTAGCATCCAAAATAGCATCCAGGTTTGGTGGCTGCATATAGGATGAATCCCCAGGTGAGGCAGTCTCTGGATGGCCTTTCCTTCAGTCTCTATTCCACACTTTGTCTCCATATTCCTCCTGTGAGTATTTTGTTCACCCTTCTAAGAAGCACTGAAACACCCACATTTTGGTCTTCCTTCTTCTTAGGCTTCATATGGTCTGTGAATTGAATCTTGAGTATTCCCAACTTTTGGTCTAATATCCACTTATCAGTGAGTACATACCGTGTGTGTTCTTTTGTGACTGAGTTACCTTACTCAGGATGATATTTTCAAGTTCCATCCAATTGCATGCGAATTTCAAGAAGTCATTGTTTTTAATAGCTGAATGTGGTCCCCAATGGAGGAGTTGGAGAAGGGACTGGAAGAGCTGAGGGGATTTGCAACCCCATGGAGGGAGCAACAGTGTCAACAGGCCAGACCCTTTGGAACTCCCAAGGACTGGACCACCAACCAAAGAATACACTTGGAGGGACCCATGGCACTCTCTGCATATGTGGCAGAGGATGGTGTTGTTGGACATCAGTGGGAGGAGATGCCCTTGGGCCTGAGGGTGTTCGATACCCCAGTGTAGAGGAATGCCAGAACAGGAAGACAAGAGTGTGGGGGGGGGGAGAGCACCCTCATAGAGGCAGGGGGAAGGAGGATAGGACAGGGGGGGTTCAGAATGGGAGACCTAGAAAGGGGAAAACATTTGAAATGTAAATAAAAAATCCAATAAAAAAATCTAAAAACTGTAAAGATAATCTATTTTTAATTTATTTTTGATTAGATATTTTCTTTATTTTCATTTTAAATGATATCCCCTTTCCCAGTTTCCCCTTAAAAACAAAACAAAACAAAAAAAACCCTATTCTCTCCCCTCTCTCCATGCTCACCAACCCACCCTCTCCTGCTTCCTGGCCCTGGTATTCCACTACATTGGGGTATATAACCTTCACAGGATCAAAGGCCTCTACTCTCATTGACGAGCAACTAGGCCATCCTCTGCTACATATGCAGCTGGGGCCATGAGTCTCACCATGTGTACTCTTTGGATGGTGGTTTAGTCCATGGGAGCTCTGAGGCTACTAGTTAGTTCATATTGTTGTTTCTCCTAAAGGGCTGCAAACCCCTTCAGCTTCTTGGGTCCTTTCTTTGGCTCCTTCAGTGGGGCCCCTGTGCTTAGTCCAATCAATGGCTGTGAGCCTCTACTTCTATATTAGTTGGGCACTATCAGAGCCTCTCAGGAGACAGTGATATCAGGCTCCTGTCAGCCAGCACTTGCTGTCAATAATCTATTACTTTAATAACTCCCCATTAAATACCTAATAAATGTCAAGCAATGAACTTCAAAAAAAAAAAAAGATAATCAGTTTTAGGCTGTGGCATAGTTATTGCTCACCACTCTTCTCCAGGTGTACAGTGAAGAAGAGCAACAGGTAGAACAGAAAAATACATAAAACATGAAGCTTTATAAAAAGAAGAACAAGAGCAAATTAAAAATTGCAGACAAGACAAGTGCTGAGAAACCTATTGCTCTGTCCCAGGACAATAAGAAAAGTTCTCTGAGGTCAACACTACATCCATCACAGCTTCCACATTTGAAAGAAGAGAACTTGAGGGTGGCCCTCCAGGCTTAGAGGTAAAACCCCTTACCTATGTGTGGCAATGTCACGGGTCATCTTGCAAATTCACCCTACTACAGAGAGCCACCTTCTATGTCCCTCATGAAACCGTCAATCTATTTTCATCTGTCAGGTATTCTTCTAGAAGATATGTATGTTAATTTTTTAGTCTATGCATCCCATATGTCTAATTAAATTATATTGTATTTCATAAATGTATAAAATTTTGTACTGTAGTGCAAAGATTGAAAGTATTTAACCTTTTTCATGAAGATGGCCATTCTGACTGAGGTGACCCAGAGTGGACCTCAATGACATTTTAATGGGAATCCCCTTGATGGCTAAGGATAATGAATATTTTTCCACTTGTTCTTTGTCTGTTTGTAAACTGTCTGTTCCTTTTATTGTTTACTTGGGATGTTTGACTTTACAGCGTTTAGGGTTTTTAGCTCTTCATGTAGTCTAGGGATTAAACTTCTGTCAGATAAGTAGCTGGTAAAGATTTCCTCTTGTTCTCTCTGTTGTCTCCTTATATTACGTCCTTTGCTGTATAGATGTCTTTTAATTTCACAAAATAATGTGTTGATTCTTGATCTTATTTTCTGAGCTGCTTTTCAGAAAGTCTTTCCCTGTACCCCTATCTTGGCACACCTTCCCCATGCTTTTCTCTAACAGGATCAGAGTTCCAGGTCTTACATGAAGTTTTTTGGACACATTTTCAATTGATTTTTTTATACAGTGTAAGAGATAGGAATCTAGCTCCATTCTCCTATTTGAGGGTATCTAGTTTTTCTAGTACTACTTCTTGAGGAATGTTTATTTTTAACATATATGTAAGCAAACAATGTCTATTATGTATGAAAGACCCTAAGCACTTTGTCAGAAACCCTTAAAATTGATAAACACAGCAAAGTAGCAGGGTCCAAAATCAACATAAAAATCAGTGCCTTTCCCATATGTGCTGAGGAAGAAATCAGGAAAAATAATCCCACTTATAATAATACTTTATGTTGTATGCACTAAAAATGGTACAATCATGCCAGGCAGGGTTTCACAATTTCTGACTCAGCAACCACACTGAAGTGAATTGGAGTCTCCCTGGATAAAGCATGGGCATTCTTTTAATTTCCCACATTATTGTAATGACCGGGAAGATCTGAAGTTAATGATACTGGGCATACTCCTGGTCGAGGTGCTGAGTGACCTAACGTTTAATTTTTGTTTTGCTTTGGCTTTTGATTCAGGTGTCACTGTGCAGCCTAGACTAGCCTTGAATTTGCTGTCCTCTTGCCTCTCTTTTGGGAACAGGGATTATAGTTGTGCTTCACCACATCTGTAATTATAAATTGCCTCAAATCCTTTATTCATTTCTTAGATGTGCAGGAGGAAGCCTGAGTTTCAGGCTTTGACCCCCCTGCCCTGCAAAAGAACAACCCACTGACCAAATTCTTTACATTTTCTGACACATTCGTAGCGTTCCAGAAACTTTCACTGAGACCTACAAAATAAATACTATGGTAGAAAATGTAAACCCCAGTGTTCCAGGCTAGAAAAACGGAAAGACTCATTCTCACAGAAGCCACCTTTCTAACAGGGGTTCTGTAATGTGAGGCTCTGAGCTCACCCCTGTTGTCCCCATTTCTTTGCTTAGAACTAAGAACTATTGGTTCCTTGTGTGCATTTTAAGCCACTTTTCGTCAAACATTTAAAGAGACTAATTGACTCTTTCCAAACATGATTTTTCTTAATATCCATGATAGGATTCTGAATAATGAATGACGGCACTGTCAGAACCACAGGGGAAGCAAGTGACACCATTGTGGGCCTCCTCTGGCCTCCCACCTCAGCGCAGACAAGCAGCCTCCCATCCATGCATCTTCTCAAGCCCACCTCATGTTCCGTGTACTCACACTCAGTGAACTGATACTTTCCTAAGAAGGTAGGTGACTTGCCTGAAGCCACAACAACTGGGACCTCAGACCAGGAGCCCAGTGCTCCAAACCCCAGAGCAGCAAGGCCATCCTCTCACACCTGGATCTGCTGGGGACACCTCAGGGAGTCTTCATCAAACGCAAAGTGCAAGCCAGGGGGCAGCTGCCGGAGTCACACCCAGAGCCTCCGATGCACCTCAGGGACTGTGTGCATCCCAGCAGCTCCATCTGAGCCTTGGCTGATGCCTGAGGAAGGCATATACCAAATCTGCTGCGAATTGCCAGAATGTTCACTCAGAACGTCCTTCAAGTGTCTCCCATTGATCATTGGCAGTCTTTAAAAAGCTAGGGCAGGAAGCTATTTCTGGAGGTCTAATTGCTGTCTGTGACACTTTACAAGGGGCAGCTTATGGCTTTCCCTCTCAAACTCTTCCCTTGGTGCCCAGATCTGTGAATGTCTTTCCTAAATGTATGCTAACTCCAGGGAGGGTGGGCTCGGCTGCAGGGAGAATTGCCGGACTCCTTCCCCCGGCAAGGCCACTATGCACTGTGTACATCTTGCCAAGTTCTTTCTCCTTTGGTTTGAAAACCCTTGTGTATTCCAAAAGAAATGCAGCCCATGTGTTTCTGATTCATTTACACTTAAATCATTAAAATGTTGTTTTGTGAGAGTTATTTGATGTCTACAGAGCCTGACAGTCTGCTTAATGGAGATTTTACAGGGTTTTCTTTCTTGTCCTGCCTGAAACAGAGAACACTTCACTCAGGCAATGCCTGAGTTCAAACCTCCCTCCTCACCACACACACTTACACCGCATTATCAGCCAGAGCCTCATAATCATGCCAGTCCCACCAGGCTGGCACTCAGGAGAGCTAAAACGGAGACCATGCAGGAAAGATGGGCAGGAATTACAGTAACCATTAAATCTTTGATCCCCAAAAATACGTCCAGGAGAGCTATCTCAGGGTGGAGAATGTGTTTGGCACCTTGATTCAGGTGGCAAGTGGCCTTCTGCATGACTGAAAAGCAGCTCACCCTCAAATTCTCAGTTGTGGCTTCTTACAGTTTCTGTTCAGTGAACAAAGAGACCACATCTGAAACAGTGAGTGTACCCAGCCAGGTTGGTCAGAAAACACAGATTACAGCTAAAGTCTGGATTGGTATCTAAAAGCGTTTGAAAGGGTTCAGAACTGAGATTCTCTATTTAGTGGTTAGCAAATGCGGCATGCTCTGCGATGTGTTAACTGAGATGTGGTGTCATGGAACCCATGAGAGATGAATTTCTTCCTCCCTCCCTTAGGTGTATGACCACCTCCTCTGGGTACTTTCTTTATTGGAAAATGGAGTTATAAAGCTACAGCCAATCTGACCAAGGTACTGGAAGGAACTAGTGGGACCAGGGTTAGCACACAGTGGTTGTTCTAACAGCTGGCTTGAAGTGGCAATGGCTTCAGGAGTGATAGTGGGATTTGGATGCCTTGGCCAGTCGTATAACCTTGCTAAGACATCATTTCCCTCCCCCACACCCCCACTCCCTTCAAAGATACATCCCAGAGAACCCTCAGAAGTTTGTAAAAGTAATTTAGATAGTGTTTGTGTCTGGCACTGAAATGATGCTTGGTGAGCCCACCCACCCCCCTTTCACTCTCTTCAGCGCTGGCTGCCATTTTTGTGTGTTGGGGTTATTACTGTGGAGGGGGCTATGTCACGCAGAAGTCGGAGTGCAGAGGTTCGACTGGGGTGGGAGTGACAGTAGGGGTTCATGTGCTGCTGTCTTTATGAAGAGGGCTCTCATTACTCAGCTCAGCCTAGCTCTGCTGGACCATTTCTCCACAGGGCCTGGGGCCCTGATATGGCACAGGCACAGGTCTCTCTAGATGCATGGGTCACCTGACTCTCTGACTTTGCTGAAGCCTTTTCCCCTGGATAAATTAGATCTCTGCATGCTTGCAGTTAAACAGCGCCACACCACGCTACGCCACGAGGCAGCCTTTCAAGTGGGAAGAGTAAGTAGCCAACTGCAGAAACTGGTGCTCCTTCACCGTCAGGGCCAGCCACGAGGTTTTCAGGAAAAAAAAAAAAAACAAACAAAACAAAACAAAAAACCTACGGATGTCCACAGACAGGCTGAGGCTTGGGACCTTCGTTCTTTTTATAATCTCCTAGAACTGCCTTTTTACTTGGCTGTTTCTGTTTAATTGTTCTTTTGCTAGGGCCCTGAAGTAGAACAATTATAGCCATCAGGCAAGGGAGACTGAAGAGAAATTTCTCTCTTCTTTCTTTCTCTCTCTCTCTCTCTCTCTCTCTCTCTCTCTCTCTCTCTCTCTCTCTCTGTCTGTGTGTGTATCTGTCTGTCTCTTTCTGTGTGTCTCTGTCTGTCTCTGTCTCTCTGTCTCTGTCTCTCTCTCTCTCTGTCTGTGTGTGTATCTGTCTGTCTCTGTGTCTCTGTCTCTGTCTCTGTCTCTCTGTCTCTCTGTCTCTGTCTCTCTCTCTCTCTCTCTCTCTCTCTCTCTCTCACACACACACACACACACACACACACACACACACACACCTCTAAGTCTTTCAGATTTTTTTTCTCAAGGGCTGCAGTCCCTCCCAAGGAGGGGACTGGCTAACAGATCTTCCAAGGAAACAGTCTGTCAGGTCCCTCTGAGTGCACATAAGCTCAGTCAGAGAGAGGAGAGAGGGAAAGCCAGAGGGAGAGGGGGAGAGGGGATCTGTTGCAGGCAGGAGAAGGCGTGACCTGAATGGAGAATGCCAGCCAATTCCAGAGACACACAGGGACCTCAGAACAAAGATAAGGCATCGCTGACACCACACCGGGGACTGGGACGAGCTCACAGACAAGTCGGGCAGAAGGGACCAAAGCCAGGAGCACACAAGGCAGGAAAATGAGGTGAGTGCCTGGTCAGGGGAAGACACCAGGTTTCCTCTTCAAGACCAAGTGGGTCTGCTGGGTCTGACCTTGTCTCTAGGCTGACTCACCTGCTTATCCTGGGTGGCTGGGGATGGGGGGATTCTCATCAATCCTCAGGGCCCTGCAAAGGGAGTCCTGTCCCTGGGGCACCTTCCCAGGGACGCCGGAGACTCGCAACTTGAAACCAGATAGTTTGTGCAAAGCCTGCTCCTGGCGCGGCTCAGGCTCAGATTTCTCTCTCTGCCAGCACAGGGTGCTGCCTACTGGCCAATGCGATCCTCCTCCTCCTCCTCCTGCCCACAAGGCTGATTCTTCCTTTTGCTACTCGGCAAAGAGCAGTGATTTCTTTCTCTCAACACTTTGAGAGTTAGATAATGTGTTTGTGTGTTTATATATTTTTTCCTGACCGGAAAAGACAACAGTTCCCCACAGCCTCGCTTGTGGGTTCTTGAGCCTTCAGAAGTTTGCCAGTTAAACCTCAATTTAGAAAACTAGAAACCTGTCCCCATTTTACAGTTCCCTATAAATTCTGCATTTCTCACTGAAATCAGAGGCAGCTGGTGACATGAATCAGGCTAGGAAATGCACCAAATGGCTCTTAAAGAGACACCACAGTTTTTTAAAGGAGCATGTGGGATTCGGAAACCTACCGCTTTAAATTCTAATGAAGCTCTTCAACCTTTCCAGTTTCTTGTGTTACTTCGTGCTCCTTACCAGGCATTTCTTATAAGCTTTTCCAGAGTCTGAAACCCCAACTATCCTAATTATTTTTATTGCTTCTAAGTGTCAAGGCTGCTAGAAACACTCAAAAAGGGCATGAAAAAAAAAAAAAGAACACTCTGTAAATGGGCTAAGTCTCTGCGCACCTCTTTCCCATTCATTTTCCTTTAAATCAGGAAAGTTTCTGTTTGTTTCTTTTCTTCAGTCACCTGGTAAGTTTGCTCAGTCCAGGGCCAATAACCAGCTTCAATATGTGTAACTTTGAATTCCACTTACCTGTGGCTGGGCGGAAGAGCTAAGTCTCTAAAAGCTAATTCCATCATTCTGATCTTGTAAAGTTAGCTGTTTTGTTTTGTTTTGTTTTGTTTTGTTCTTAAACCTGCCAGAATATTTTCACTGTTCCTTTCTTCTGAAACAATGGCTTTTCTTTCTTTGTATATGGAATGATAATCTGCCTTACCTGTGCTTCAGCCATTCCAAAGCACACCCTTGTATATGCTTAACCCTCAATTAAGGACAACCCTCCCAGGTATTTCCCACCTAGTACTGACTGGGCAGACTCAACATTGGGTGTCCTCGTTTCTGATCTCCATCCCTCCTCAGACATGGCATCTCTTCCTTTGTTCTCATCCGTGGCAGTATTTCTTATCTCCTTTGGCATAGGTACTTATTTAAATGTCCACTTCCCCTTCCAAGGGATGTAGTCAATGTCTTCGTCTTTGCAAAAGGTCTTCGTGATCATGTGACCAGCACCTAACATAATGTCCCTTTCCTAGTGGAAATTCAGTAACTATGACGGAGTTGAATCCAATTACTGAATATCAAAAAGAAGTTCTAGGAATGTGTTCTGCTGGCTCTCCCTAAAGGGTCTGGCCTCACAGGCATGCAGCACTTGAGAGCTTGCAAGACACTTTCATGAGCATTGCTTCATCTTGGCTTCGGGTTTTGTGTGACATGAGGATTAATTGGTACATGAGGTAGAAGTAGTTAAGCAACTTGCCCAGGGCCACACTGATGACCTGGAAAAGGCCCAGACTCATTCTCGTGTCTTTGGGCTCCAATCGTTTTCCTGATATATTCTATGAGGCTCCCAATCCCAGCTGCAGATTACAATGGTCTATGGTACTCAAGGAATGCCAGTCCCCAGGCGATAGAACAGAGTTTTGTGAACAGGGGAAGGGTTCAAACATTAGTATTTTTTAAATTTCCACATAAAGCTATGGGTTTTTTAAAATTATTTTTCATAGGATTAATTGCTTTGGCCAGATGCCTGGGCATGATACGGGCAATGGCCCAACTTCTTCTCTGAGCTTTTGTTATTCTTTTCTTCTGTTGGAGTTAATTCACCATATGGTATTTGGCATGATGTGCCATCTCTTAGGATATACTTTTCATCGTCTGTCAAGTGGGGCTGGTGGGAAAGAAAGCTCTGTAGTCTCTTCCAACTCTGAATCTTAAAAATGGAGTGTTGGTAGTGTATACATTGAAATGAGGGGAGTGAATGGAGAAGCTAGGGCATGCCACTAACTCCACAATCTGACTCACACGGCTTCTTTCCATGTCCCTGATGGCCTGCTCTTACCACGGATACTGTGAAATCCCAGCTCTCTATATTACTTTCGACATTTCAAACAAATGTAGCTCAACTTTTTTTAATCAGCTGGAGGATAGATAACAGGTGTCAGGACTTGTACAGCCGGCGCCTGGTGCAGAAGAAGCCAAAACAGGATTGCAATGAGAAGTGAATGCTGCCGTGTACATCCTTTGATTCACAGTCCCTAAGGCAAGCAAGCAAGCAAGCATATGTTTCAGCCTCTCACATGAATGGAGATATCTGCTTCATGCATCTAAGTCTGTCTCGAGATGTAAAGAACAGAACACTCCACAGGCTTCTTGTGTGGGCACATTCACCGGCTGCCTACCACACACAGCCCTGAGGCCTGGGCTGAGGGGTCAGTCAGCTGCCAGCCTCAGCAGAACTAGCCTGAGGAGGCTTTCTCCTCTGGGTGTTCTGGAAAAAGCACATGGGGAGAAAGTCGACCTTTCAGCCTTGTGTAACTCCATTGTCACTATTGCAGGGAAGTTGGGCTTTTGAGCCAAAGCTCATGCCTTTTAGCATGTGACATGGTAGTCATCAGAACAAGCCTTTGCCTAGGACTGGATTCTTAAAGCTCATTCTAAAGCCCCTGAGCAGCACAGTCATATGGGAAGTCATTATTATTACCATGTATGAGATGAGGAAACAAATGGAGAGCTCCCTCAACTTCCCCAAATTGGGTAGGAGAATAAAGTCAAGGCCTAAACTTGAATCTATCCTTCCATGCTGGGCATTCTAAGCCTCTGTAGCAAAGATACATTTCCTCATTCAGAAATGGGATACCTGAACGTTAGCCAAACTCCCTTTTCCTGTAAATTCACTAGGTAACTTGGACCTGTGCCTTCTCCTTTCTCTACCTCCAAAGCTCTTCCTTTATAGATTGCTTTAGAACAAACAATATTGACCTTGTCCTCTGAATTGAAACATGTTTTCCTACTAGCCTCCCACATGTTGCAATTGCAGGGGCCTTGGGGGAAATTTTAAAATGATGTTATTTGCTTTGTGGGTAAAAGCAATACATGATCAATGGATTTTCTTTTTAAATTTTTATTGACGGATATGCCTGCCTACCTACTTGTCTGTATGTGTCTAGTGCATGCAGGTCCTCACAGAGGTCAGAGGAGAGCATACGCTCTGCTCCCCTGAACATGACTTACAAATGCTGATGTAAGTGCTAGGAACTGAACCCAGGTCCTCTGCAAGAGCAGCAAGTGCTCTGAACCACTGAGCCATCTCCACAGCCCCTCAATGTAAAATTCTACTCACACAAAATGAAAACACTTGCATATTCGTTCTACAGAGAGTCATGCTAATCCTTCTAGACCTTTCTACATGTATCTGTTTACCTTTTATGTGTCTCTCACATAAAACAGCTAGATGATCTGGACATGTACTTACTCACTGTTTGCACACTGGAAAATTCTTAAGTATACATACACATGCCTACATCTGAGTACAGGAGAAGGAGGTCTTGGCACAGAATTGACTTCCTGATTAACAAAGACATAACTGTTAATCCAAATTCTTGGCAGAGTTTCCTAGCTTGACTTTCTAGGTTATTTAAGACTCTCTCTCCAAGGCCCTTCTTTTACTTGTTCATTGGCATCTGTGATATGCCAGACTCCCTCCTAAATACTTCACATGCATCAGCTTTAATGATGATGGGAGCCCTCCCTACGAAGTAGGAATTATAACCCTGTCTATGTATGAAGGGGCCAGCGCACAGGGAAGTAAGTTACCCAGGATTTTACAAAGGAGGAACTGGGATTTGTACCCAGGAACATTCCACCTCCAAAGGCTGTGTTGGAAGCAGAGCAGTGTGCTAGCTGCTCCAACAAAGGCTGTGGGAGCTGGAGGGATGAAAGGACATTCATAACTGGGGGAAAAGCAGTAAAAACTAAAAGTGAATGTCGGGGATGGGTGGAACATGCATGTAGTGAAGCCGAGGTGTGGGAAGAACCACAAGTGCTCTTGAGAGGGAGGGAAGATGAAGATCAGCATAGAATTGCAAAAGGTCTGGTAAGCCACCTCAGGAGCAGATGTTGTGCCTAGGCAGCAGGGTTACATCTGTGTTAGAAAACCAACTGGAGACAGAAGAGATGGGTTTCTGAAGCATAGGAAGCAGAATGAATAGGCCTTGGTGACTATCGTGTAGTGCATCAGGCTCAGAGAACTGGCAGGCAGCCACAGCAGTAAAGAAACTCAGAAATGGAGCTGGAGGGATGCCAGAGTCCAGAGTGCTTACCATGCAAATTGGAGGACCTCAGTTCCATCCCCAGAGCCCACATAATAAGACAGGGGAGGACACCAGGTTCTAATTTCAGACTTGGGGAGGCAAAGATGGGAGGATGCTTGAGGCTCATTGGCTAGCTGGCCTAATGTAATCAGTGAGCTGCTAATCCCAGTGAGAGGCTAATCCCAGTGAGAGATGCTGTCTCAGGAAAAACAAAGTAAAAGGCGAGCTCCTGTGGAAGAACACTTGAGGTTGATCTCTGGCCTCTACACTCATGTGCACACCCTCACAGGATTTAAAAATATTAGAAATGATCATAGAACCTGTTAGAAGAGAAGGTAAGGAGTCCTGTTTGAGATGTTTGAGTTCAAGGTCCTTGGGTCTTTCTGGGAAAGTGCTATGCTGTGCCCTGAATATTAGGACCATGACCAGGCTTAGTTATCCTGAATTGCATCATTCCATGTTTGATGCTGTGTTTCCCATGCACCCCCCTCCCACCGCTGCAACTCTCTTAGCAGTCCATTATATTTTATTTCTCTAGGAACAAATTATAAACTTTTGATTGTTATAGAAAAACACTCCCCAAGACTTATTTTCTTCATTCTGTCTTTATCCAAGGTTTTGGATACACTTACTGGCTTTGTAGTAAACAACTTTTTCTTTCCAGAATATTAAGTGTCTTCAATGTTTGTAGACTCCACCACTATGTTTGGGCTTTATCCCAATAGTGTAATTATTAATTATACTTTTAAAGTTACATAAAGAATTTATGGTTCCTAAGTGAGGTGCCGTTGAAGAAGTAATACCAGTTTCACCTAATTATAATAGTTACGCTTTCCAGAGTAAGTAAGAAAGCATGTTTCAACAACCCAAATGTGCTACTTTCTAAAAAACTTAACTATGCATATCAACTTTTCAAAAGAGCAAAGCTAAAAGCAATCTTAGAAACCATCTAGTTACTTTTTCCAAATATCCTGCCGACCAGGTGAGTAAGGCTCAGAGGAGAAAAGAACAGCAAATATTTAGCTGTGTTGGGAACCTGCAATCATTGATGTGAGCAAAACTTCCCTTGTATCTTTCAGGTTCCTGTCTTTCTGGCGGCTCCTCCTCTACCATACTCTGTGCCTCGCCCTGTCGGAGGTGTCAGCCCATACCGTGGAGCTAAATGAAATGTTTGGTCAGATCCAGTCACCTGGCTATCCAGATTCCTATCCAAGTGACTCTGAGGTGACTTGGAATATTACTGTCCCGGAGGGGTTTCGGATCAAGCTTTACTTCATGCACTTCAACCTGGAATCCTCCTATCTTTGTGAATATGACTATGTGAAGGTGAGACCTCCAACACTCTCTAACCGGTACCATTCTTCTTCGTGGGGTTGCATCTAATGAGGGAGACTCACTCTCAGGGGCACAACGCAATGAAGGATGTAATGGGAGTGGTTAGCCCAGTTCAAGCCTATGAGGGCTGGTGGAATGACTCACCTAGACATAATATCTTTCTTTCTCCTCTAATCTCAATGTCTGTAATGTATCCAATAGCCACTGCTCCAACCTCCCAAGAAGGAGTAAAGAGATAAGCAGGAATAAGCAAATCACAGAGAATCATAATTATGCCAGACACTGAGGTATAAAGCACTGCCAAATTCCCCAAATAATAACCAAATGTTTAGGATTCCAGGCTACGCGACAGTCAACAGCAAGAGGTAAGATTTGAAGAAGGAAGGCTAGTTAGTATGTGATTCTGAAGGTCTTGAATATTGTGTCAAAAGTTTATATTTTATTAGCAAAGTTCATGGGCATGGAAAGAGAGTGACTTAATGGGAAATATTAAAAATGTATACAGAGTGCAGGGGAGTATCACAACATACAGACAAGTTTCCTTGGCAATTGCTATGGGTGAGAAGTCTTGGTTTTAAAGTGGGGCTAATCTAGACAGGCATGTCTGTAACTCCAGGACATAGAAGCTAGGGACAGGACAATGGTGAGGGCAAAGGCTTTGAACAAACTCAAACTCTGTCTTCCAAAAAAAAAATAAGTAAATAAATAAAATTTAATAATAAGTGGATCTGAAAAGGTTCAAAATATTCTAAGAGATCAGGTCTAGAAAAATTTACTTTTTAGTGCATGCATGTATGTATGTAATATTTTAGTGTGTATGAGTATTTTGTATATAGGTGTACTACATGTATACAGTGCCAACAGAGGCCAAAGGAAAGTACCCGATCCCCTAGAACTGGAGTTACAGGTGGTTGTGGGTACTGAAAGAGCATCTCTACAGCCTCATGTAGTACCTACTAAGTTCTCTGACTTCCTGGAAAAAGTTCTGACCAAATAAGCCCAAAGTCAGCTTTCTACATTTTAATCTCTAGTCTACTCTTACCTTTCCAATAGGACTAGTAGGATGCAAAAGATCTGACATCCCAAGAAGAAAGATAAGCCTAAAACACCTGGGGTCTGGGAAGTTCAAAGTATACTTGAGGCAGCTTTCAGAATAAGCAGCTGAGCTGAAGTCCTTGTGAAATGGACACGTTTGTCTAATTCCTACAGGGAAAGGGGATTCATATCGGGGAGAGAGTTTGCATGGTTGACTGTCTAGAATACCCTCCTAGCCTTAGCATCAGCTGCCTGCAGAGGTTCTGGCAGCCATGAGACAGGAACAGGCCTCCTACTGCAACAGGCTGCCACGTCTGCTGGCAGCTGGCACTCATAGAAACAGACTGTGTACTCATCCACATGTGTGTAATAGAGTTGCCTTCCAAGATAAGAACTCAAAACATTAAGCTTCAGGGCCTGTAGAAGTCCATATCCTCAGGGTTGTGCTAAATATTACATGGTTTAAGTACGTTTCCTCTAATACACATGATCTAATAACTTAAGTTTGGCCTAGGACAGAAAAACACAAATATGGAACTGTTTGGGTTTGGGTGAGCCTTAAAGTTCCCCTACTTGCTTATTGTCACCCTACGGCCCTTTGAGACCCAGTGCTTGAATTTGCATCTCCGGTCAAGTGTTCATTGACTGGAAGGAGAGACTGAAGGTCAGAATTCAAAGGGAAAACTAATACTTGGCCTTTGACGTCTCAAGTCCAGAGTATCACGTGGAGTTGAAACTTGGTCTGCTCTCCTAGATGCCTTTACAGCCCCAGGCTCTAGTACATCCAGTGTAGACTTTATTTTTTAAACTTTTTTTTATTTGTTTGTTTTTGTTTTTTTTTTGTTTTTCAAGGCAGGGTTTCTCTGTGTAGCCCTGGCTGTCCTGGAACTCACTCTGTAGAGCAGGCTGGCCTCAAACTCAGAAATCTGCCTGCCTCTGCCTCCCAAGGGCTGGGATTAAAGGCGTGTGCCATCAATACCCGGCTTTTTTGAACTTTTAACGACACAGAATGTCTTCTCTTTCGATCTGAATGCAAGCACAAACATGCCCTGTGGGTCCAGGATAAGTCAACACCATTCTCCCAAATTCTATTTGTTCATCTGCTCAATGAAGGATTGCATCACCTTTCTTAGGGATGCATGAACAAATGTCTACTCTCCCTGCTAGGAACCCTTAACTAACCAAAGGAATGACTCTACCAAAATCCAAGTTGGTGAACCAGGGAGTTCATTGGGGTTACTTACAGGATGATGGAGGAGGGGTTACAATGGTTCAAAGGCAGCTGAACCACCCCAAGCCCACCTTGGCCTAGGTGAAAACTCATGACAACTCCATCCTGGGTCCCTGTGTGACTTGAGGACTGTTGAAGACAGGCTGGAGAGACCCTTGAAGGTAGATCAGATAGGAGGTTTTCTTCTGCCCAACAAGGCCTAGTGAATCTTGTTAGTTTCAGTAACTTCCTGAATCTTGTGTACTTTGAGTTTTAAGGAGCTTCCTCTGCGAGACAGTGTTGCAGCCTGAAGGAAATTGATGGAACAAAAAGTGGGATGAGATGACCCCTAAACCTCCCAATCTTACTTGCCAGAATTTTCCAGACTACCCCTCCAAGGCCAATTGCCAAAGTTCCGACGCCATTACTAGTACATGCGTAGAGCCTGCAATTTTCAGGGAACTATTTTAGTGAGACACTATCTGAATTGAACTTGTAAAGATAGCACACCACTGCTGTTATTTACCAAGTAACTTAAAATATCATCAGTTTTCTTTGGCAGGATAACATCTCAGACTATTTTGGGACATTTTTTGCTCCATAGCTGAATTTTCCTTGTAGCCAAGGGGTCCTTTTAAAGGACCACCCAACTCACAGGAACCCTTTCCAGTCCAACCCATATCCATGGTGCTCCCTTGCCATTCATGCCCATCAGGGTGACCCTGAGGGAACTGCTGACACCAAGTATCATCAGTCCAAAGCAGAAAGACCTCAGAGCTGTGGGCCGGATGCTCACAGTTACGGGAATTCCTCGCCAGCCTGCTTTCCCGCAGTCTTCAGTCTTCAAGCCACGTGCACATCTGCACAGCAGCATCTGCTTCCTTGGAATGTGCTGTCACTGTGGAGTCCTGCAGTGCACAGATGAGGCATATGAATCACAGCTGGTGGGTGCAGCAGACGAAGGACCAAGCAGAGATACTGAGCACTGAGGGTGGAAGCCTCGAGTCTGCTTATCATTCTACACTATGACATTAGCCTTAGGCAAGTGGCTTCTTCTAGAAAGAATCTCTCCATGTCTACCCTCCTTTCCCTTGTCAAACAGGGAGGTGACTTACAGGGTGCATAATTCCACCTAGGCTCAGTATTAAAAAGCCTTAGAAACCAAAAGCTAATTCCATCATCGTCGTCGTCGTTGTCAAGTGTCAAGAGTGAGGAAGGGTAATTCATTGGCCCATATCAGGCCTAGGGCAGAATTTACTTATGAAAACTGTCAGTCTTGTCTGGAGTGGTGTTACACACCTTTGAGCCCACTAGGTGGGAGGCAGAGACAGGTGGATCACTGTGAGTTTGAGACCAGCTTTGTATATCCAGTTTCATGCCAGCCCAGGGTTAGACAGAGAGACCCTGTAAAAATATTTCTTCTTCTTTTAAATTAATCAAGCTATAGGAGAGTCCCATCTAATGAATACTTAGGTTTTAAGTTGCAATATGTAGCAAATGTTGCCTGTAGTCAAATTGTTACAACTCTCTTATAGTCGAATTCTATTATATAGCCAGAAAATTACAGGGTTTTCCCAGAAATTGCAACAAATGAAGTTTAACTGAGCATCAGAGCAAATGATTGACTTATAAAGGAGTCAGGAAGTGAGTGTTGTGGAAATGTAAACCTTCAGGCGCAGAAGTTCACACCGTTCACACCTCCCATTCCAAGTTAACTCACACCATCTGCTTGTTACAAAGAAGGCATGCAGCACCCCAGTTCAGTATCTGTCTGTCTGTCTGTCTATCTATCTATCTACCTATCTATCTCTATCTCTGTCTGTATATGTTTCTCTTCCCATTGCTTTCTCTCAATCCCCACCCCCAAGGCTCAGTTCGGAGCTGCTAAGTATCCAAAGGATGCAGTGCTCCATTCTCCTGTTAACCCTGCCTCCCTTAGATCATGAATAGTTCTTGTGTCCTTTCCACTGGGAGCCCCTTAGTCCGGTCCTTACCTCGCCCAATACATTGCAGTGTTCTCCTAAATACCTGCCAGATATCAGTCTCTCCCACAAGTCTGCCCTCTGTAGATATTCAGAGGGATCATCTTCAAGAATTTCTCTGTTGGAGTTCTTCTCACGATCTTTCCATACGTACCCACTTTCTTATTGAAGCCCAAGGATTCTGTAGATAACCTACGCCTGAGATGAGCCCCGCCAAACCTGGGTACCGAAAGACAAGCAAGACAGTCCTGCCCGCCAGGAATTCACAATTTCAAAGGGTGTAACACGACAATTACGTAATGACATTTTTAAAAACCCGCACAGAAAAACACAAGACAACGCACATGCGTGTGAGTGGTCACTTCTGTGTAGTCAGATCTTGGTGTTTTAAAGGTAAGCAGAGGGCCAGCATGGTGATTCCTGGATTAGAATGTGACAACAATTAACCACCACAGCTCAAAGATTGAACCAGATGTGCTGGAAGAGGCAGGGAGAGTGGTCAAGGCTGACATTTCTTAGGGAGAGACACACAAAAAATGCCTAGAACAATTATGTAGCAAGGGACGAAGAAAAAGTCTAGTAAATTTGGCTTTAAACATGGCCATCCAAAGTGATAGACAAAAGACTAAATGGTTGAATTGATTTGGGGACTTAAGCATATACATCATAGTCATACACAGATGATCAATAGGTTAACTTGGTTCTTCAATATATTGTGTTTGCTGGTTTTATATGAGTTCACTCTGTTTCGAAAGAAAAATTTGTAATAACAACAAAAATAGAAATAATATCAACGTAAACTTGTGATCTCACACAAAAATCACTATTTCCCTTACAAATTCTGGCAATATTGAGAGACAAGCAGCTGGCACCCTATAGAGTTGACCATGTAGTCAGGGCTCCCCACTCCCTTGCCACAACATTCTCATAGCTTGCTCGCACTCCCCTTGGAGTAAAGAATGTGAAACTTTCCCCTCCAGTGAGTCTAACAAAAAGGGGGACGGGAGACACAGAGAAGGGCTCAAGAAGGCGTATATTTCAAGGAAAATGATTTGAAAACACTCTTTGTGGAATGAAGAATGTCTGCATTTAATGTGCAAAATATGTTTCTGTCTAAAGAAAGTCCTTTGTGCTTTCAGTGTGACATCATCTGGCATCTGAGTGTAGGAATTTCAATGGGGAAGCTATAAACTGGGGACAGGGGACATGGAGATGTCATAGTCAGCAGCATGTTTGAGTAAGTTTGAGCTAGATACATAAATACAGGACATAGGCACAGGCCATGATGGGAACTTAATGACTAGACTGAGTGTGTTAGTTAGATAGAACATGTGTCTGGAGGAAGCTCCTAGGCCCCTACAGAAAGCGTTGGAAGCTCATGCAGTACATCACAGGAAATAGGACACAGGAGAGAGGAGGGGGAAATAAGAGCTTCTAACCTAGGTTCTCACAGCCCAGTGGCTACTTTCCCTGGGCCTGGAGATGGGAGCATGTGTGGACCAGCAGGTTTAGAAGGCACGGGGCGTGTTGCAGAGTATTGAGTCTGGAACACAACTGGAAGTGCTAATCCAGATTTTAGGATGGGGCTTAACCAGACATAAGGATAAAATTCATGAGACCCCTTGACCAAGCTTCTTCATCTCCCTTAGCTTGGGCTTATTGTCAGCTTTAAAATAATAAATAATAATAATAATAATAATAATAATAATAATAATAATAATAATAGGCACAGTTTCTTTCCTCATAGCTTGAGATGGGATAGTCTTATGTGGAATGGGCAGTCAGACTCATTGGTCTGAGTCTATGTTTTAGAAACTGTGAGACCCGGGAGCAGGTGCTTCCTGCACGGTGCCTTGTAAAATGGAGATATCATGATCCCTTTCCCATGGGCTCATTAGGAATGTGAGTGGGGAGAAAAGGCTTCAAAGACCTATGTCCGATGCAATATTAGCTAAGAAAGGCAGGGATAGTCATGGTGCAAGATGGACAGCAAGGGATTCATCTGGCACTAGCTCCTGCTCTGTGAATATAATCACCCTCTTCTATTCTCATCACCTTGCTGAATCACCCAGTGCTTTCTGGGTAATTCCTAAGTGTTTGAAAGTACTGTTTAAAGGCAGGGGGTTGTATGTTACCATCAACATTTTGACAGGAGTTTCCAGTCAACTGCTACATGCAGTTCTTCTCATGGAATAGAAAGACATGGGCATTGTTATACCTAGCTTACAAGGAAGGAAACTGAGGCACAAAGAGAACTTCCCAAGTCCCTCTGGAGAAGCCAAGTCTCGGTGCCTGGTCTTTGCATTCCCGAGATGTGGTTCTGTTTCCCTCTGAGGGCGGTTCTAGTCTGGAAAGGGTTAGGTGTGTCTCTCAGCAATGCATTTATTTCTAAGGCAACAGTTTACCTGTTATGGTATTTTAGCGAAATTTATAAAATGGCATTGGGGGATTTGAGGGGTCCTGTTTTGTCCAGAGTTTATTAAATAACTTTCTCTTTTATCCTGACTTTGAGAGGACAATCCTTTTAAGAAATAGTAAGGAATGGATTCTGTGGTACAAAGACTAGGAAGTGCTCAGTTGATATGTGTGTGGTGCATATACATCCCAAATCATTCCCACTAGACTGTCAGCCCCAGGAGTTCAAGGTTGTGTCCTGTGTTTTCACTAGTAACAGGCAGTGTCCTGGGTAGGACAGACAAAGGCACAAGTCTCCAGGCAGTTTGTGCCGAGGAAAGAACACCATTCTAGAGATCACCCATTGGCTCAGGATAAGACCTTGGACAAGTCACCAGTGCATTCTGGATGCAGCTTTCTCAGTGAGGGAAGTATGCCCTCTGACTTCGCCATGTCCTTACTATTTTCTACGCTCTGAGACCCAGTCCAATGTCTTTTTCCCCAAGTCACATGGGTCAGTCTACATCCTGCTGCATAATTAACATAGAAGTCCTCTGACCTCAATTGCTGATTTCATTACAGCTCTCTGTTTACTTAGAACATGCCCATGACCTTCAGGCCGTGCTGACCCCAGCTACTGCAGTGGCTCTGTTCATTCTCTAAGAGTGGACAGGAGGCCTTGGCCTCAGAAGGAAATGAAAAATGGATAGTTTCTCTTAAGTGATAATTGTAGTCCCAGCATGATTCTTCCCGCTGGGGTGCTGGGCCCCAAACACCAATGCCTGCTAACTGAAGAGAACTAGGAAGTGAAAATGAGCTTCAGAAAGTGTGACCAGATCTTATTTTAAGCAGGAAATGCAAACAGCACAGGCTCTGGGGTGGTGAGAAGAAACAGAAGGAAGAGCCTCATGCTTGGTCCAGGAAAGCAAGTGAATGCGGATGGACCCGTGCAAGATAGACATTCTCTCTGGGGCACTGTGGACAGGGTGCACATCCATGTACTTGTGTGTCCACAGGAAACTACTTGGTAAAAAGGCAGAACTTAAACTTTTCCATACAGGAGAGCAGAGAAAGTGGAAAAGGTGTTCAATCAGGAAATGTTGTGTAGCTACAATTTTAAGGTACAGGATCTAGACTCCTGTACTTTATCTACTGAGTAATGAGCAGACAAGCAAAGAAAGAAAACAGAGGTAGTATAGGGGTCTTGCAGAAGTTGAGGTGTGTTCTGTGACTTGAACATGGCAGGCAGGGAAGCCTCATTGAGAAGGGACTGTTTGAGCAAAGATAACAAAGAAGATCTTGGTCTCATGTTTCCTGGAGAGAAAGCATTCCACACAGGGAACAGACAGCACAAAGACCCAGGAAGGGAAATGTCTGGTGTGTATGAAGAAGGAATTAGAAATGACTCGTGGCAAGAGGGTAGAGATAGGGCCAGGGAGGGAGACAAGGGAATAGTGCTCCTGCAAGATGCTGTGGGAGATGAAAATACTTTGACAGCGACTTCTAAACCTGATGTCTCCTTTGCCCTGACTCTTGAAGGACAATATTGGTACCTGGATTGTATGTTCTGGAAAACTGAGGCCTAGGGACAATATGTGCATTTATAAATGAAGGAAAGTAGCAGGCATGGAAGAGACAAGAGATGGATCTTGGCACATCATTCTCCTTTTGAATACAAAAGATATTAAGACCCCAGAAACATTGGTGGAACAATGCTAAAATAAATGAAAAATGATGAGTTTTCATAGAATTTATTTATAATATGGTTTGTTTAATAGTCATTTGGGGGGAACTTAACAATTAAAGATGGTTGTGTGACTGCTTAACAATTCAAGCAAAATTCTAGAGAAGTTAACAGTTGGCTCTTGTAGGCTAATAAGCTTTTCCCCATTCACTGCACAACATGGCAGAATTAAAGTAGCAAGAATATGTGACAAGGACCCAGGGCCCATAGATCTGCATTTCCAGTCCCTGTGAAGAATTTCTATGCAAGGATTTGAGGATATAAACAAGGTTGGTTGGGATAGAGTTCTGAGCCGTGGCAGTGGACACAAGGGCTCATACATTCCTGCAAACTGTTGGGGATGTTACTCAAAGCGCGGCTGATCCCTGCCTCCCCACAGTCCAGTCTGGGACATACCTTGAGCCAGGCAGCCTGTGCTGTCAAACACAGCCATCCTTTGTTTTATCCTGTCTGCAAGCTATTTTCCTGCAATGAGCTGTGGGGCCCAGCCTCCGAACGCTAAAGGGATTTCCATATGAATTAGCAGCCCCCAATCCTGGAAGAGGTGGGGTGGAGGATTGTGAGTCATTCGCAAACTAGAGGGATTGTAAATTCGCCCTGGCTCCCCTCCCCAGCTACAGTACCAGGAGCCTCCTTGCTGCCCCACTGCAGCCTCCTCCAGCTGAGATGTGGGGCTCTGTTGGCTCCCACCTGGGGGAAGCCTGTATGCCCGGATGCCATTTCCCAGGCTCTGGGCCAGACCCCTCCCCTGCTGGTCCTTTCTTCTCTCCCTGCACATGCTGATCTCTTCAGTTCACCATCGTTCCTGGCACCCGTGGCAGCTACAAACTCTCAGGACTTGGGAGCTCTTTCTCAGGCCCCCTCATTCTTTATGGTGTCTGCCCTTTACACAGAGACAGGACCTTCTTGTGGTGTTGTCAAGCTCCTTGTTAAAAGGTTTTACTGTGGTTAGCTGAAAAAATAAAGTAAGATGAGACCACTATCCTGGGGAGATCAGTACACCTGGGCCATTGTGATGTAACTTAAAACCAGACTCAGTTTCCCCACCTAGGAAATAAAAAGTGTACACTTCAACTATCTTTTTCAACTCTGACCATTGACATAATTGTCGGATTCTAATTATTTGACCAGAGTTGGAAGTCAAGACAAGTGAATTTTATCTCAGATTTCCTACTCATAAACTGTGTAAAATTTGAGAAATTCATATGACCTCTCTATGCCCGAAACTGTGCCGCCTCTCTGAGTTACACTCATTACATGCTCAAGACTAGAAGCAAGTAACACACAGCTAAAAATGTTGCACAGGAATAAAGATGAATCATCATCTTATTTATTTGTTTTTATTTAGGTAGTTGAGAAAAGGTTGTCTCACTAAGTAGTTCTCTCATCCTGGAACTCACCATATGACTCCTGGCATGGTACTCACAGAGATCCTCCTGCATGAGCAGCCACTCCTGGCTGTTCATCATTTGGTTTTTAAAGCCACAAGCTGTCGGCCAGGACTAAGGCATTGACACCCCCACTCTCATCCCCAGCACATCTATCTGAAGTCGACTGAAATCTTCTGTCTTCAAGCTCTGTGATTTCACAGGGCTAGCTTTCAAGAGCCTTTGAAAGAGTGATCAATGCCAATGCACTCCGTACCACCCCACCACCCCTTTCTCTTAAGGCTCGGATTCTTGTCTGATACACTTAATTTGTCTGGTACACTTAATTTGCTTCCACCCATGCTCTTTAACTGGTATGCGAAGCCACCTGCTAGAGTAGCAAGACTGGAGTGTCATCCACTGGCCTGGCCCCTGCAGGTGAACATGCTTCCCTTCTTACCAAATGCCCCATTATATTTTTGTGTCCATTGGGGTTCATATATATATTCTGTCTATTAAGGGAAAGATATTAAATATTTGTCATTCAAGTCTAGCTTATTAGATCAATGAATCAATCTTTAAGCCCAAGTTTCTTTTTAACTCTAAAAGCAAAGAAGAATTACCTATAGTTTAACACTAAGTCCTTCTACATTGTACTCTCATTATGTGTAGTCAGTGTATGTATGTATGTATGTATGTATGTATGTATGTATGTATGTAACCAAGGTTACATCCCCATGTATAAGACCAAGGAATAACTTTGTAAATGTAATCTCAAATGGTCTAATCACTCTCGGAAGGTTCCAACGTTCTTGCCTCCTCAGATGCTTCTGTAGAGCTGATCATTGTGTTTGTGGTTAAGGGTGTAGAAAAGGCTAAAGACAAAGAGTGGTGACTTCTAAGACTCCAAGAATCTATTCGATCGTCATACTTGAAATGTCCACTCACAAATGTCAGATTTACTCATTGTCCTCAGACACTTCTTTCACAGTCTTGTCCCCACAAGTTCTCTTTCACTGGGTAATAAACCACTCCAGCCATTCATAGCTAAATACCATCGTCATTCCATCCATTCTGTGGGTGGTCAGAAATTTGATCTGGGCTGCATGGAATGGTTCTTTTCAGGGCTACTTTAGAGTCAGATTCACTGCAGTTCAAAGGTACAAAATGATCTCATATACCCACTTGGTGGTGAAATGGTGAGTGTCAACTAGATCTTCTAGAAATCTCCTGGAGAAAACTCATCTCCGCCCTCCATCATTTTGATACTCCAATGAGCCTCCTAAGGCTTCTTCCCGTGGTGACTTCAGAATAGGATTACACATGTGAAATAAAAGAGTTGATTAACAAACACATTATTATGCCAGGCAGTGGTGGTGCATGTTGTTAACCCCAGCACGTGGAAGTAGAGGCAGGTGACTCTTTGTGAGTTTGAGGCCAGCCTGATCTACAGAGCGAGATCCAGGACCAGGACAGCTAGGGCTACACAGTGAAGAAATCAAAAAACAAAAACAAAAACCAACAAAAAACAAAAAACAAACAAACAAACAAACAAATAACCTTAAAAGAATAGAGTGCAGGCTGTACTCAGGAATATCACTCCCATCTAAGGACTGAAGGAATGGGACTATAGTTCTTTTTGTTTTGTTTTGTTTTGTTTTGTTTTTTGTTTTGTTTTTTTGAGACAAGGGGGGATATAGTTCTTTATACAAAACAACAGCAAACAATAACTCGGGAGTTGTTTTCCCGAGTTGGCTGTTGTGCTGAGATAGAGCCCTTCTGAGTCTGTGAGAGTCATATCTGACTTCTGGTTTCCGTGATAACTTCCAGGCTCTGTCTCAAGTCCATCAGAACTCAACACATAGGTCATAACACAGCATCTTTGACCTCATCCTTATCCTGCAGCTATATTTTCTTTCTAGTAAAAGGATTAATTCCCAAACCTAGCCCCAGCCTCTCTCTAAGTTAGTCCATTTCTGACTGCTTGGTGGATACTTGATAACTAGGTAGTGCACAGCCAATGGCGCATCCCCACACGAAGTGCTCTCTGGATGTCTTCTTAGCCAGAGCGACAGCCCACTGTGCTGATGTTCCACCTTCTAAGCTACCACAGCTGGTTTCCCAATTGATTCACCACTACAGAGCTCACATGCTCGTTTAAGGAAATCACTATTGGTTTCCTTACCATTCTTCTGGAGTTCGTTATATGAGCCAATTCCCCAAACCAAGGGCAAAGGACATTGTTTTCTGACACTCCAGCATTCTACTGCCCTTCACCATTCAATCAGGAGAGTTGAATCGGAGTCTCTGTGAGCATGTAAGATCATGACTATTAGAGCTCACACCATTTGTAGGAAGAGCTAGGGGAGTTAATGTTAGGAAGGAAAAGTTCGAGTGCCACAGAGGAAGCTACCAAATGGTTCTCCTAAAGCCCTGCATCCGTGGAAAGGTTGACATCTATAAAGGAAGCTAGCTAAAAAGGTTCTAGAACTCTTGGCTCAAAGATGACAGTGAACCTTTAAGGCTCCACATTCACATATCAGATGGCAGTTACACGTCCCTGCTGGTCCTCAGAGCCTGTAGTGGGAGGGGAGAGCTGGGTGTAGAGTAGAGGAATAAGAAGACAAGTCAGAACTTATTATGTCTTCTCCATCAGCCCAAAACAGCCTTTACAGAATAATGGCTAGTGCCTTCCAGATGTACACAAGCTCTTCTTTGGAACAACTCTAGAATTATGCAGGAAGGAAATCCTAGGGCCCCAGATCAGCTAAATTGTTAATAAGGTATTCCAGCACAGATGCTGATGTTTGCCTAGAATAAGCATGAAATGTCCTTCGTGGGCCCAGAGTAGGTTTCAGAGGGGTTTTGGTGTTGCTTGTGAGTGATGCCAAGCAAGTACTCTATAACTGAACTATGTCTTCCAACTCCTACAGATTTCCTGGACTCTCTCAGCTGGATACATCTGTTTTCCTTCCTTAAAGCTCAAGGCTGCCCATTTTCATTGCAGTTATTATACCCTGGCAGTATCATAAGGCACACATTTGAGCATTTATATTATTTTCCTACTAGATTTCATATCCCCAGAGGCAGGCAGCATGTTTGTTAGCTCATGTCACAGAATAAGTAATTTTTTTTTTTTAGCAGTTTTCATGTTATAGTCCAGACAGAAATCAGGACAATTGAGTTAAAAGAAACCAAACTGACGACATGCAGCCACATGCTGATGCCCTAAATAACAATAGCTTACAACAATATGGTTGCCATCGTAGGAAATGGGAAGGACAGTTGTGAATTCCATGTTTTCACATGATAAGTTGCCTCCACCACATTCATATGATGAGTCCAGATACAAGGACAGTCAAAACAGAAGCTACAGCTCAATCTTGCTATACTCAGAAGCAAATGATCTTGGAGCACTTTATAACAGTGGGATATAAATGTTTACCAGGGTCATGGAGCCTTCTATTTAGGTTGTGGCTTAAGCTGTCACTGAACCACATTCTCTCTGGAAGAAAAACCCATGAACCCAAGATAAGGTTGCAAGTGGCTCTTGAGCCAGGAAAGTTATTTGGCCGAATGTCTGTGTCCTTTGTCACACCCCCTGTGTTGGTGCCTCTTCCCTCAGTCCTGGGACTGTCTCAAAAGCAAAACATACTATTAAGAGTGCTCAAGTTATCTCTCTGCTCTTCTGAAGTCACTTCCCCTCTGGGTCTCAGCTTCCTCTGGAAGAAGAGAAACTAAATCTCTTGCAGGTCCTCCTCATCAGCAGTATGCTCTGCTTCTATTCTGGGCTGCAGGCTGAATTCTTAGGACCTCAGACTGTCTCTTGTCTGCTTCTACAAATATCTATGACTCAGTTTTCTTGGCTTTCCACTAGAACATGCACCCCTGTCCTCTAGACTGGGGCAACCCTTAGGTGGTGATTGCTTACCATCATGAAAATAGCCTTAATCCCAGAAGTGGCAAGGAGTGAGAAAATCTATTCTAGGTCCCAATTAGATCTCTATTCCAGATTATCTGCGGCTGATGTTGCCTGAAAGAGCCCCTGCCCTGCACATTGCAAAACCCAAGAGACTTCGGGGCTACCAGGCTACAGAAAGTTTCCTGTGCTGCAGTCCTTATTGCTTAAGTCCTGACAGTTCAGTGGTATTCAATTTTCAACTATGTCGATATGGTTCATAAATAATCTTCTCTTCACCAGTCATCCTAGATCTGTGTGTTGAGATGTCTGCAGGCCTACAGGTCTATACGCGTACGGTACTAGAAACAACCACCACCAAGTTAGAACACTGGGGTTTTGCAACTACCCACTGAAGAGTCTCTGCCCTTAGTTCTTCTAAATCTATTCAATCTCCTTTCTATCAAATTCCAACAAGAGCAGTGTAAATAGGTTCTAACTTATAACATAGTAAAAATAGGCAGACAGAAAGTAAGGCTACCACTGTACGCGAAGTAGAGCACTTCATTAAAAAGATGTAAAACCCACAGAGGCATACAGCTAAGAAGTGTTCCACACAGGGCAAAGAGTAGACAGGCTCAGGATCCCCGAGGGTCCTATTCTAATGTAGTATAATGACATTTGACATTTGTGATGTTCCATCTCACCCAGGGAAGCTTAGGGTATTTTACTTAAGAAAATAGTGATTCTACCCTAATAGAAAAGGATTTTAAGGATTCCTGTTAGAAAACCTTCAATTATCTGGAAACCCCCACTAACCATAATAGCATAGCCTAGCCGCTGGAAGGCAAGGAGTGGCAGTTCAGCTGTGTGAAGAAAGGCACATTCTGCAGCCAGAGTCTGTGGGAGATCCTACTATCTACAGAGAGAGAACAAATAGCAAGGCCATGAGCTCATCTTCTGTTTACACTTCAGTTCCCGACATTAGTGATTAATTGTCCTTGTGTTTTGTTGCCAGGGCAAATTGCTTTCCCTCTTATTTTAAATAAATAAACCATTAGTTTCAAAACAGAAGCGGCAGATGTCAAGATATTCTGCCATACTAGGCTTAGGAATAAAACAATGGACTCATTAGAAGCCACTCAAGACCGAAGGCCTTTGAGAACTTCCTTTTAGGGACAGAACCCATTCTCCATGGGACCTTCTCCTGTAGGTTGGTTCAAACATCAGTGCAGATGCTAACAAACAGAAATACAAGCTTAAAGGAATCAAGTGAGCTGTAAGTTGCTCGGGTCGGAATAAGGAAGTAGGTTAAATGTGCACAGTCGAAAAAACACCAACCAGCTCTTTCCTCGAGCCAGACAGCTTTGAGCAAACAATAGGTTATCTCTACTTTGTTATCCAAATTTTCACAAGGTCCCTGGAATTCTTTTATCAAGTAGGGAAATGTTGCGCCTGATTTCAACATGGGTACATGCATGTAATTTCTGGAGGCCTCCAAAAAGCAGTTTCTAAATGTTTCAAGACTACCTATTAAATACAGTTATGACTACATGACTTCTCACTCAAAAGATTTTAATGTCTTCCACTCACAGCATTGACGTCACCAAAGGTCAACCACAACAGGCTGCAATGTCCTTTCAAATAGAGTTTCCTCCTGCAGTTTTCACCGACTCTCTGGCTCCTCAGAGTCCCCATAATGTGTCTTGAAGCTTTAGTTCTTGTTAGGAAATATTTACTGGATAAATAACTATGTGCCAGGTTCTAGTCCGTGGGCTGGGGAAACAGCTATTGAAAATAAAACACTCTTAATATCCTGCAGCTTTGTGTTGCACTGGGAACCCTTCAAGTCCTGACTGCTTCTGTGAATTCACTTATCACGTTGTTCAGCCCCACTTATGTCTGTTCGCCTGAACACCACAGTCCCACAGAGCTTTGGCTCATCTCACCCCGTCTCCTCGTGCTTGGTACAGTGGCAGGCACACACTGGATGCTCTGTGAATAACTTATTGTGTGTAGTGTTTCTTTTCCCGGGAAGCATGATTAGGTTCCTGCTGCCTATAGAATCCATTTTCAAGTTTTCCATGTAATTGCTTTCAATGAATAACTCATCGGGATGGCAGTGAGGATGCACACACCAAGTGCCTGCTGAGGAAATCAAACTCAATGAATGGAACGGAACTGATCCCATGGCCACATTCACTTACACCAGTCCCATGCCATCTGCAGATCTGACTGTTCCTAGCTCCCTCTCTTTGAGTTTCCAACACTGCCTCATCTGCTTGTGGGCAGCCTGTTCTCTGTCTTCTTGAAGATCCAGAGAGAGGCTGACATGGGAAGGCACTCATCTTATTCCTTTTCACTTTGACCCCAAAGGTAGAAACAGAAGACCAGGTACTGGCAACCTTTTGTGGCAGGGAGACCACCGATACCGAGCAGACCCCCGGCCAGGAAGTGGTTCTTTCGCCTGGCACTTTCATGTCCGTCACTTTCCGGTCAGATTTCTCCAATGAAGAACGATTCACAGGCTTTGACGCCCACTACATGGCTGTAGGTAAGTCATGCCATCGTCAGGTCTCCCCATGTCTCTAGAGATGAAAACGGCCTTATGCTCTTTCCTTGACTGATATCTGCCCTGTGGATTCTGCCTGCAGTGGCTTCCCGCACTTTTGCATCACAGATCTACCCGTCTAGCTAGCTACCACTCAGCCAACAATTAATCTTTATTGATATATTCCAGAGTAATGGCTGACATCATTATATCACTTCCTAGTTCAACGCCTATTAACAATTTTTTGTTTTGCTGTAGAATATACATATAATAAAATGTATAAATCTTATATATGCATTTCTTGTATTTTGAAAATATATATTCCTTCCTCCTCTTCTTCTCCCTCCTCCACCCCTTCTTCTGTAGATTAGTTTGTTCCTAAAATGTCACATACATGAACATACAGAAAATACAGTTGGGGACAGTATAAAGTTGAAAGATTCATCTATGTTGTTGTAGCTTCCTGGACAGAACTGTGTCCCACAGTGTTAGTGAATACACTGTAAAGCTTTTGTTGCGTTTCCCATTGAGGGATACCTAGACTTCACTTTTTTTTTTTTTTTTACACTCCTTACAACATAAAAATTGTTTCAGCCTTTTTGTGAATATATGTTTTGAAGACAGTTATGTTTAGTCTCATAAGAAATTGCCAAACTTTTCTAAATAATCACATAATTTGTATATCAGAGTATGACATATATGGTGGCTCCATGTTCTCCTCAACATTAAATGCTATCAATCATTTTCCCTCATTCTTATTTACTGTGGTGAATATGTGTTGCTTCGATTGTATCCTTTGATGACTAATAATGGTGGACATATTTTTTTCAAATATTTACTGACCGCTTATATGCCTATAGGAGAAAGGGATGTTCAAACCTCTAGAATAGGACTCAATCTATATCAGGGACAGAGGGGATGGAGGTGTAGTGGTGAGCCAAGTTCTGCAAGAACCATCTCCCTCCACCCCCACAAGGAGTTTTCTATCCATAGGCTAAAGATGATGGCGTGGCATAGTAATTATCAATTATTATAACCAAGATGTGGTAATTACTTCTACCAAGACTCAGATTGGTGAGGTTCAAACCTAGCTCTCTGCAATCTTGGGCAAGTTGCCTGACTTCTCTGTGTTCTGCTTACCTCATTTGGTGAATGGAGACAACGGCCACCTCTGGGCTTTTACACGGGATCAAATGAAAGAAAAGCGTGACCCTTTCCAAATGATAAGTGACCTTAATTGTTTTATAAATATGGCTTAATCATCACATATGTGGTGACTGACAAGAGGCTCTGCCTGCCCCACAGATGTGGATGAGTGCAAGGAGAGGGAAGATGAAGAGCTGTCCTGTGACCACTACTGCCACAACTACATCGGCGGCTACTACTGCTCCTGCCGCTTTGGCTACATCCTCCACACAGACAACAGGACCTGCCGAGGTAAGTAAGGCCTAGAGATCATTCCATGCCGTGTCATTGTATGCAGCATGTTCCAATAAGATCAGGCGAGACACAGTACTTATTGCAAGCCATTAAAATAAGTCAGGGTTGGAGAGACGGCTCACTGGGTAAAGACCTTACTAGAAGAGTGTGAAAATTTACCTCAGCATTCATGTAGAAGCTGGCCTTATTGATGCATGTCTCTGGGGGACAGAGACAAGTAGACCCCCAAGAGCTTGCTGGCCTCCCAGTCTAATATAAATGAAACAGTGAGCTCTAGGTCCAGTGAGAGACCCTCTCTCAAACTCAGGTGGAGAGCAAGAGGAAGACAACTGACATTGAACTCTGGTCTCTGTATCATATGCCAGGTATGCACACCTGCATTTACACACACACACACACACACACACACACACACACACACAGAGAGAGAGAGAGAGAGAGAGAGAGAGAGAGACAGACAGACAGACAGACAGAGAGACAGAGACAGAGACAGAGAGACACAGATACAGACAGACAGAGACAAAGAGACAGAAGCAGAAACAGACAGAGACAGGAAGACAAAAAACATTCTTTTAAGAAGTCAAATATACATACACATACCATATAGATAGATGCTGCATTGATACCTCCATTAGGAGCCCAGGATCCACTGTCAGAGGAGCACATGCCAAGCTCTGAAGTTGAGCTGTCTTTCCTGGGCAGAAAGTCTGTTCCACAAGTTTTTGTCCCCTCTCCCACTGCAAGTAACCAACCTGTGCCAGTTATGAGAAACATGGGTTTTCCAGCCCATTCCCTCTGAGCTGTAAACCCAGCCAAAGTTTCCTTTGTCTCCTTTGTTTCAGCAGCCCCTCTGTCCCTCTCTAACAGAGAGAACCACAGACCCAAAGGGCAGAAGAGGAAAGATGATAACTACAGCCAGCGAGAGTGGCTCATTCGCTCTCTCGCTGTATCATCTTCTAGCATCATGGCTTCTGCTGTGCCAGCTCAGGTTGGGGCTGGGATGTCGATCTGGGAGCGTTTGTCAGCCTAGCTGTTTAACAGCCACAATAGTGTTTACACAAGTGAATGCTCTGTTTGTTATGCTTACATGAAGGAAGCATGGGCACAGACGAATCAGACCTGAGCTGGCCTGTAGAAGTGACAAATGCTTCTCTTGACAGAAGGTGAGGATCATGAAGGAATATGGAGGATCATTCAATACAGGGAGAACAGATTCTAAAATGATTCGGAGGTGTGGTAAAACTTAGAACATTTAGAGGAATTGCCCACATATGACCCTGGGTAAGGTCTGCACTTGTGAGCCCACTTGGAGAGGGCTCACTGGAGGGAACCAAGACCACAGACAAAAGTTCTTTACTTCCTCCTTCAAAACTTGCTGAATAAAGCCAAGTACTTTCTATATAAGCCCATCATCATAGCTTCGAAAAGGAATTTTCACAAAGAGAATTATGAAAGCTCACGGTCAAGTATTCTAACTTTTTTTTTCATCCTGACCCCAAGAACCTTTCAAAAAAAAAAAATCCTATAGATATGCAGTCTATGCTTATGAGCCACATATCTATCTGTGCACAGAGAATAAGGAGAGTAAGGTTTCCCAGGAACCATTTCTAATCCTCAGGAGGGTGACACTTCCACATGAGGATGCTTGAGGTAGAAAATGAAAACAGATGGAGATTCAAGTGGCCTCATTTCTGCAGTTCTTGTTGAAACTTTACATTAGTCATGGTTGCCCTTCTGGGCTACTGTTTCTTCATGTGCAAAATGAACTGAATGAACAAAGGCTTACAAAGCACGACATGCCAGGCCTGGGAAGGGCCAGCCCAAAGGACCAAGGTTGCGAAGCCCAGAGTGGGCTAAGTCACCAACAGGCTCCCAGGATGTTGGATAACAGGAAAAAAGAAGAAGCCTGTGGGTCAGAAAACTCAGTTGAGTACGGACAAAGAGTCAGGAAAAGAATGTATGACATGATGTCCGAGAGGGTAGAGCTATGCAACCAGCCAGAGAAAGGCAGGGGCTGGGCATTGAGGGTGTAGGGGCAGAAGGGAGAGGGGAGTGGGAAGGACTTTTCTTAGATAACGACCAAGAGTGACTTTGAGCAGAACTCTGAAAGAAGTGTGGTCAGAGGAGGAAGCAAGACTCAAAGAGGTCTAGGCACAGCACCTGGCCACTTCATCTCAAAACTGTTCTTAAAGTAGCTGCCTGCCCCTGCCAGAGGATCCCATGGCAAGGGTCATCATCTATAGTAAGCCCATCTGGAGAGAGACTTAGAAAGCCCGTGATGGCGTCTTGACTGCAGATTTTTCCACAGGTGATGGTGGATGAACCATTACCTTCCCTGAGATTCAGGGTCTCAGTAAAATGGGGATGGCTTCTCTGCTTGCCTCCTGGGAAGACCAAAAAGATTACACGGTGGCAGAGAAGCAAGGGGTGTGTGTGTGTGTGTGTGTGTGTGTGTGTGTGTGTGTGTGTCTGTCTGTCTGTCTGTCTGTCTGTCTGTCTGTCTGTCTGTCAATGGTGTATCATTTCTCTGTTGTGTTTTCCACAGTGGAATGCAGTGGTAATCTCTTTACCCAGAGGACAGGAACCATCACCAGCCCCGACTACCCCAACCCTTACCCCAAGAGCTCAGAATGTTCCTATACCATTGACCTGGAGGAGGGCTTCATGGTCAGCCTGCAGTTTGAGGACATTTTTGACATTGAAGACCATCCTGAAGTGCCCTGTCCCTATGACTACATTAAGGTAAGCGTGCAATGGCTGCTTGTCCCAAGGGTGCATCTTGGCTCAATTGGGAAAAATGAGAATGCCAGGCTTTTGGCTTTTCTGCTTCTCTTAGGTCTGGGAGCTAAGCCACTAGCTTTCCAGAATGTCATCATTTACAATGATAGCTCGATTTCATTAGATCCAGATTGGGATTTCCTTCAATTCCAAACAGGCGCCCTGGCCAGTAGGGTAGTATGAGGTAAGGAATCACAAAGTCAAATTCCATAGTTTAGGAATGTCCCCTGAGCCACATTCAGCACTGTGGAGTGCACCCTGTAGCCTTGCACACAGAAAGGACGCATGTTTGGATTAATGGACTACAGTTGCCATCTTGAACTTTTTAATACATTCAGAAAAAGGTCCTCACACTTTTGGTTTGTACTAGGTCCCACACATTACTCAGATGGTTTTATTTGAGGAAAGAGACAATTGTAAAGGCAATAATAGGAAGAAAATATCAAGGACAATAGCTGCAACATTTGAAATTATTCTGATTGTATAAGTCAAACACAAGATAATCTAAATTTGAGCTTTGGCTGGGATAGTGGGAAAAACAGTTCTTAGATGTGCAGGGAATAAGATCAGAAGTTTGTAGAGTGCCTAGAAGTACCTAGATGTTCCTGGGCAAAATGTCCAAGTGAAGCCAAATGTTGGGCTCTGATTTCAAGGCAGATGCTGAGCCCAAGAAAAATAAAGGTGCCACTGACTGTGTAGACAGGTGCTTATCTAAGCCATGTGGATTCTGAGCTGCTCAAGAAAACAAAAGAGATGGGTACTGGAACCCACAAGTCCTGAGAGCTAGAAAGAGGGAGGAGGGCCATCTACCAGGTCAGAAAGGGAGATGTTAGCAGTGGCAGAAGCAGAAAAGTCCAGGATCCCCTGTGAGAAAGCTTAAGAACTTGATACTTGCTTGCTCCCTAGTGAATCATAAGCCAAGAGGGGTCACGGCTGCAGCTGACTCATAAGGAAACAGAGGCATGTTTGTGTTGCTGTGGATAAGGGGCTCCCAATACAACAATACTCTGTGACTCTTACCACATGCTTCGGTAGACCAGAAGTCCCAATAGGCTCCATTGGCTCTCTACTTAGGGTCTCATAGGATTGAAATCAAGGCATCAGTTTGATAGGACTCTTACTTTTGAGGGTCTGAGAAACAAACTACTTTCAAGATTACCTGAGCTGGTGGCAGAATTTTATCCCTGGCCTTTGCGGAACTCAAGTGCCCTACTGGTTGGTACCGGAAGCTGCTCTGTCTCTCTCTCACTTTCTTCTATATTGCTCCCTGAGGAATACCTCCTGTTAGCCTCATGAAACTCAAAGGCCTCTGTATAGTAGAGAAAACCACAGGCCTAATAAAGAGGTATCCAACAGTATGGGAACAAATCCGAAGCTATATATCTGACAGAGGATTGATATCTAAAATATTCAAAGAATTCAAAAAACTAAACACAAAAAGGCAACAATCCAACTTTTAAAAAATGGACCAGAATAGAGAACTCTCAAAGGAAGAAATACAAGTGATTAAAACATTTTTTTTAAGTGTTCAACACCCTTCACCATTTGAGAAAAGCAAATTAAAATTACTTTGAGGTTTTATCTTGCCACAGTCAGAATGGCTAGGGTCCAGAAAACAAATGATAACAATTGCTGTGAGGTTGTGATGAAAAAGGAACCCGTATTCACCATTAGTGGGACTGTAAATTGATACAGCCACTACTTAAAAAAGAAAAATCAGTGTAGAGCAGTGGTTCTCAATCCCTTTGGGGGTTGAACATCCCTTTCATAGGAGTCATCTAAGAACAACAGAAAATAGGAGCATGAGTTCATAACAGCAGCAAAGTTACAGTTATTAAGTAGGAACAAAAAAACATGAGGTACTGTATTAAAGGACTACATTAAGAAGGTTGGGACTCACTAATATAGAGGTTCTTCAAGAACTAGAAGCAGTGTTACTAAATGACCCAGCCATATCACTGTTTGGTATCTGTTAAAGGATCCTGTATCCTACTGTAGAGATAGCTGATCATCCATGTTCACTGCTGCTCTGTTCACAATAGCTAGGAGGACATGGGCTTGTAGATGCCTGTCAACTGAAAAATGGATAATGGAAATACTGGACATATATACAAGGGAATTCTAGTCAGTGAAAAAGACAGATGAGAATATTAGATTTTCAGGTAAATAGATGGAATTAGGAAAATCACTGAGTAAAGTCACCCAGTCCTAGAAAGATAAGTATCACATGCTCCCTGTCACATGTGGATGCTAGCTTAGAATTTTTAGATATGTATGATTAATCTGGAGTAACTGTAGAAGCCAGGAAACTAGGAAGAGGCCCTGGCAGGGTGAGAAGTAGGGTTTTAAAGGAGGGTGGATAGCAGGGGTCAGGTAGTAGGGGAATGAAAGAAGATTCTAGAGAGAAAGGTTTAAGTGGGCATTAGGTTAGGAGGGTAAAGAAAAGGAGGGTTAGGGAGGTGTGCTGGCTAACCTTATATCAACTTGACACAGGCGAGAGGCATCTGAAATTACAGAACCCCAACTGAGAAAATGCCTCCAATAAGATTGTAAGCAAGTGTGTTGAGCATTTTCCTAATTAGTGTTTGATGGGGAAGGGTCCAGGCCATTCTGAGTGGAGTCCTGCCTGGGCTAGTGGTCCTGGGTTCTATAAGAAAGCAGGCTGAGCAAGCCATACAGAAGAAGCCAGTAAACTGTTAGTCAGAGAGATCCCACAGACCCGTGATAAACAGCACCGCTTACTGTCATTTGCTCTTCGCTACCCATCGTAGCTAAATGGCAAGACTCTACGGCTGAAGACACCCTACACTTGACAAACAGGGCATGGAGAAGTCAAGCAGGTCCTGACCCGGTAGTGTCTTTCTTTTTGACTAGCTTTCATGGTACCTGTGGTGCCATAGAGGCTGCTGAGGGAGTCACCAACGGGCATACCCAGGTGTGAGCCTTGTGATCTATAATAGTATTCTTTGTAAAATATGCCCTTGGGTGCAATGGTGGCATTAATGTTATAGGGTGACCTGTTGCCCTAGCCATCGGCCCCTGAGACAATCCTTGAGGGTAGGGAGTAAGAAGGGACAGGAATCAACAACACAGATCCTGGGAGCCAGGTCAGAAGCAGAAACAGAATCTTTTAATGAAATGATGATTGGTACCTATATACCCTCTGATCATCTCCCCTTCGTCCCCAAATGTTTGTCCCGCCCGTTGATTGGCTGCCCCAGTCACATGCTCTGTCTTTGTTCGACTCTGGGTGTCAGGCAGATTCCAGGGTTAGTGATTGTGGAAACACCTGCTGCGCATGCGTGGGCCACTGCAGGCCGCTAGTCAGAACTTGCGGATCCACTTCAGTGACCAACTGCCTTATGATTGAATTTAAGGCCCACACCACAAGACAATACTCATGCCTGGTCCTGTACATTTGGCAAAGAACCTATACCTGGGAAAGTCATAGAACTCAGGAAAGAACCCACTGCTACCATTTTGTTAAATGGATATACTGTCAAACTGCCTTCTAAACTCATAGATTAATGAAGCTCGCAAC
>JADRCD010209791.1:4221-18727 GCA_019843815.1 Montemys delectorum | reverse complement strand
GGGGGGGGGGGGGGGGGGGGGGAGTGTGTGAGCAGGCAACACGCTGGAGCAGATAATAGTTTTTAAGAGGTGCATATGTGAGGGCTGTACTGTCCTCTCCCACCATGGTGAGCCTTCTCCTCCCTAGCACACTGGGAAGTTGGAGTGGCTGGCTAGCCTAGCACACCAACAGAGTACCTGTGCTGATGAGAAGCAGGGAATAAGGAAGCCTAATAGAGGCAGGGGATTTACAAGCCAAGAGAAGCAGGAGGCTTCCAGGCACTCTGGCAGGTTGCAACGGCTGAATGTGCTGATTCATGGAGTTCGCTGCAGCAGAGCGCCCAGGATAAGCTGAGCGTCGGCCCTCATGAATAGGCCTGCTACCTTTTTGAGATGGTTTTATGTGACCTCAAACTCATTATGTAGTCAGGGGTGATCCCGAACATCTCATCCTGCCCTGACCACCTCACAAAAGCTGGGACATTGAGGAAACACTACTATGTCCAGCTGTACATGATTCTGATGATTAGACCGAGGGCTTCACACATGCTAAGCAGGCACTTGGCCGCTGAGCTGCCTTCCCAGGCCAGCTGATACTCCTAACTGCCCGAGCATACTCCGCACACCTGCACTCCTCGCTCTCCAGAAGTTTGCGGTAGGTGGCGATTTCCATGTCCAGGGCCAACTTTAGGCTCATGAGCTCCTGGTATTCACGCAGCATCCGGGCCAGCTCCTCCTTGGCCTGGTGCAGGGCACCCTCCAGCTCATCCAGCTTGGCCCGGGCATCCTTGAGGGCACTGTCTCCTCGCTGCTCGGCATCAGCGATGGCCGTCTCCAGGTTAGAAGCCTAAAAGCAGAGAAGTTAGAAAACAGAAACAAACATGGGCATTACCTGCAGCCAAGCCCCCTCACGTTCAGTAAGATCCAGGAGCAAACACCCACTTCATTGGATGCACGCCCGGCTTCTGCCCTAGCTGGAAGGGACTGACAAGCCCTCCTGGATCTTAGCTATGCACTTATTCCAAGATGTCTGCAGTGAGGGGGAAGGCGTGCTCCCTGCCTTTGGGAGACCACAATCATCTCAGTGCCACACGCTGATAACCAAGCCTGGCAATCGCTCATGGGTGGCTGTCTGGTTTTGAGTTGCTTAGGCCCCAGAGAGCAATTTCATAAGACAATGTGCTAGCAATTAGATACAATGGCAGCTCCAGCTCCAAACACAGCCTACGGGTGAGGGTCACCAGGAGAGTCTCCAGAACAACAGCTATGTGCCAGGTGCCCAGTGTGCACCCAGCACCTTGCTCGTCGCATGCATCCCACACTTCCCCTCATTTGCTCCTTATGACCTCCCATGAAGTAAGAAGGGGTGACTTACACACATGACCCCCAGAGCTGTTTTGCTAAAGCCCAAAGGAAGAATGTGGAATAGAGGTCTAGCAGCTATGTATCCCACACCCTCACCATGCCTCCCCTCATCTGGCACAGAGAGAACATTGCTCCTCAGGGTCTTTGTTGGACCTAGATGTGGAAGGATGATGAGCTAGCTCTGCTGTTCTCTCATTCTATCTGCATCTTCTGTCCCCACTGCTAACAAGAGGCTAACTGCTGCATCTCTCCTTCACTGGGGACTCCCAAGCCCACTTCCCCTTCTCAGCCACATCAATGATATTTATTTATCAAGCTAGTACTATGTGTAGGCACAGCTCAAAAGCTAAAGGGATATGAAGTAGCCAGTGTCCTGACTCCTTTCAGTCCAAAGACTGTGGGGGACAGGCAGCTGTGAGGAGGAACTGCCAAAGCTGTGAACAGATCAGGGAGCACAGCCTCGGGGAGCACAACCTGAGGGAGAAGCGGTCCAGCCCAGCCCAAAAGCCAGGGAAGGCTTCCTGAGAGAGAAGAGACTATCCAAGGAGAGGTACCTAGAGTGAGTAAGGAAGTGACCCAGAGACATCCAAATGCTGAGGCGTGGCCCCACTGGTATCTTTTCTTGTTGCTGGAGACCTCTGGGAAGCTAAGGGCCTCAAGGAACTCACACACACTCCACTGGGCTCACTGGCCCTGGCCATGGGCCAGAGTTCCTCACCTGCTTCTTTGCATTCTCAATCTCTGAGCGGAGTCTCTGGATGAACCGGGTCAGCTCGGTGATTTCATTTTTGGTGTTTTTGAGGTCATCTCCATGGCGGCCGGCTGCCAGCTGCAGCTCCTGGAACTGGAAAGCCCAAAGCACAGAGAGATGGGTAAGTGTGATAGTGTGGCTTCTGTGAGGTCCCTGTGTCCCCAAATGAAGAGTCATAGCACCAAGGCACAGGGGACTCTGACTTTAGTATTGACTTTTATCTAGACATACCAGGTTTATCTTTCAAATAATGGAGTCACCCTACCTGACACTCCCCACCTGACACTCCCCACCTGACACCCCCCACCTGACACCCCCCACCTAACACCCCCCACCTGACACCACCCACCTGACACCCCCACCTGACACCCCTCCACCTGACACCCCCCACCTGACACCACCCACCTGACACCACCCACCTGACACTCTCCACCTGACACCCCCCCTACCTGACACCACCCACCTGACACTCTCCACCTGACACCCCCCCACCTGACACCCCCCACCTGATACCCCCAGCCCAGTCTCAGCTTCTCACCTTGGTCTGGTAGAGAGCCTCAGCTTCAGCCTTGCTCTTCAGGGCAATCTCCTCATACTGGGCTCGAACCTCATCGATGATGCTGTCCAGGTCCAGGTTCCTATTGTTGTCCATGGACAGGATGACAGACATGTCGCTGATGTGGGACTGGATCTGAGCCATCTCCTACAGGGACCATGAGCAGAGGAGTACATTAGCTTGACCACTGTCCCATTCTAGTGATGCCATATACTGCCTAAAACACAGGACTGTGAGCTTCATGTGCAAAGAAAATACCTTGCTGAGCCCTAGGCAGATTCTGCCACCTTGGAATGAGGCCTCAGGGAAAGAGGGGACTCTTGGGAGTAACATTCGAGATGCTTGGCCAACTGAGAGGCATCCTTGATAGCCGGAGCCTTTGTGACTCTCACAAGCCCTACACTAGAGTTTTAGCCACTGGCCACTCTGAAGAATGGGGTGCCAAGAGACTTACGGCTTCGAACAGACACTTGAAGAATTTGATGTCCTGGTCCATGGTGTCCACCTTGGCCTGCAGTTCCACCTTGTTGGCATAAGCTGCATCCACATCCTAAAAGAAGACCCAGTAATCCACAGTCACCTTAGTTGCCATCCTGTAGGTGCCACCCAGCTCAGCCCAGCTCCCCAGTTGGAGACATTATCTTCTATGTGGCTCATGAGGAATGCAGTTGGTGGCAGAGGAAGGCACAGTCCCCACCTCCCATCATAAGAACCTCTTTCATGGTTTGGAATATGGGGTGGCCTCTCAGACAGGGTGTTGTAATGCAAGTCCCCTCTGCAACATCTGAGCCGATTTCCATGGGCTCAGGGAGCCTCTTGCACTGTCTCTCCCCTGTCATCCTCCCCGCCTGTCATTCCTTCTCCTGGACACCATGGTCCCACTGTCATTTGTGCATCATCCCACTTGGGGCCTGGTAGCAAAGCACATGGTAGCCTCTCTGGCCAGATACCTTCCACTCACCTTTTTCAGCAGCACAAACTCATTCTCTGCAGCTGTCCGCCTGTTGATCTCCTCCTCATACCTGTGGGAAGGGCAGGGGTCACAGCTTACATCCTTCACCCAGGGGAGACCCTGAATACATAGAAAAACGCCAGGCCGTGGGACAGAGGGCTAGCCAAGCAAAGAAGGCTTCCTGGAGAAGAGGACGATAACCAAGTCCTGGAAAATGAGGAGGGAGTATGCAGAGCAAAGGGCCTTTGGGAAACCTAGGAGGGTGTAGGAAGCAAGCTGCCTCACACCAAATGTGAGCAGCGCCCCACGTTACCAAGTGTTCCCATGCGCTTCTCAACAGAGAAGCTCTGAGAACATGAAAGGTTTACTCATGGTTGACCTCAAGTCGGAGCTCTGACACTGCCCAGCTACTTGGAAGTTTGTTCCTGGTGTCAGTCTAGAGGCTATGGATCAGGGAGCCCATTTGTACTGATTGATTGACACAAGCTAGAGTCATCATAGAGGAAGGGCCCTCAGCTGAGGAAATGCCTCCATGAGATCCAGCTGTAGGGCATTTCATTAATTACTGATCAATGGTGGAGGGCCTAGCCCATGGTGGGTGGTGCCATCCCTGGGCTGCTGGTCCTGGGTTCTATGAGAATTAGACTGAGCAAGCCAGGAGAAGCAAGCCAGTAAGCAGCACCCCTCTATCTGCATCAGCTCCTGCCTCCAGGTTCCAGCCCTGCTTGAGTTCCTGCCTGGCTTCCTTTATTGATGAACAGTGCCGTGAAAGTACAAGTCGAATAAACCCTTTCCTCCCCAACTTGCTTTTTGGTCACAATGTTTCCCCACAACAATAGAAACCATGACTAAGACAACATTCTGGGTTTCTAATGTGATGACTCTGCGTGGTATGGCCTCAAACGCACAAACTCTCCACCTCCGAAACTTTGAAGCCAAGTGTTTAAGCCCTTCAAAGGGACAGGGCACACTGTCCTGGGTCAGGTTCCCTCTTCACTCACTTCTTCTTGTAGTCCTCCACCACATCACGCACGTTCCTCAACTCGGAGTCCAGCCTCACTCTGTCCCCAGACAGTGTCTCCAGCTGCTTCCGCATGTTGCTGATGTAGCCCTCGAGGATGGGCTCCAGGTTGTTCTTGCAGTTGTTCAGGTCCAGCTGCTGCAGCAGCTCCCACTTGGTCTCCAGAACCTGGTTCTGCTGCTCTAGGAAGCGCACCTGGAACCCAAACCCAGCAGACGTTGAGTCCCACAGAATTCCTCATATTTGACATGCAGAGCCGTTATGCTCTGTACTCCGGACGCATCTTTTCCTTTACCACTCTACAACTGTAAGAGGTGGCACATCGTTAGACATGGTCAGTGGCATAAGAATTGTTGCTTCTTTCCAGGGTCCAGAAGTTTATTCAAGGGTAGAGCTCAGAACTAATCCTAGATACACACTCCATCACTGAGGACATCCAATCAACCAGAGCCCACTGTGGCCAAGCCAGAGTAAGGCAGGAGCATCCCTGGCAACAGCAGAATAGGGCCAGGTGGATACATCTGTCTGGAAAGACCTCCTACTCTGAAGATGGGGTCCAGCTCCTGTCTACAACATGTCAGAGCACAGTGAGGTTAGGACCAAGAGCTCCTGAGAATTTCAGATCCCCACACTGGATCCCTCCTCTCTGCCCATTGATGCTGTCTCCTCCACAGCTCTCAGAATCACTCTCTCTGAGGCAAGTACAAGGCATGGAACCAGATGGACAGACAGACAGACAGGGCCTGACTCTCGCCAGACCAGGGAACTTACCAGAGATCATTAGCATATACTGGTTACAGTTTTTAAAATTTGACTTCTTTTTTAGCATCTGTAAGCATAGGCACATTTACACACGGCTGTGCACACAGGGCGTGGGAACACTGCCTGGAATTCTGCACTGAGGGGAGACTGCACTGAACTGCCGGTCTCTAACTGATCATCTAGCACTTGGCTTGGTTTAACCAATCCACACTTCTTCCTGAGCTGAGCATTAGCCACACCCAGGACAACACAGTACCCAGCATGCCACTAGACATGGGTAGGTCGCCAATAGGAGTGGACATCTCTTCTCTGTCTGAGGTTGAGAGGTCACAGTGTTCCTGGGTCCAAAACTCCTCAAGACCTGACCAGGCTCTGGATCCCTTTCCCCTCCCCAAAAGGCAGGCCACTCCTACCCAAATTCAGACCCAAACCCTCAGAGGACCTTGACTGTCTAGATATGACTAGCCCATAGAACAAGAAGCTGCAGCTCCAACCTTGGCCCCTGAGACTGAGCAGGGCGGGGCCTCCACACAGGAAGACTAGCACTGGGGCAGGGTCTGCTCTTGTGGCCTGCAAGGCTCAGGACTCTGCGGCTTGATTGTCCTAGAACCACCCTCTCCCTCACATCTCTGCCCCTAGACCTGGAGTCTCCTGGAGATAGGAGACTGAGGGTGAACTTCCACCATGCCTGCCCTGCAAACGGCTGTAGGTATGCCTCTGTGATGGCTTTGCTGACCCAGAAGCTGAGGGAAGCTGCCTTTTGTATGCCACAGCAGATATCCTGACTGAGATAGAGGGTCCCTTGAGGCCTTGTACAGATCTGAGGTCCCTTTGCTTCCCAGAACCCTTTCTGAAAAACAACAGCTGCCAGAAGAGCACTTAGCCCGAGCCTGGCATTGTCCCAAGATCTTCACATGAGATTTCTTTTCTAAACTGACAGAAGCACCAGAGGAAGGTCATGATTTCCACACTCGAGGGAAGGACTTAGAACCCAGATGAAACAAGCAATTTTCCCCCAAAGCCTGCCAAGTCTGACTCCAGAATACCTCTACTCCTGTCTTGCAAGAGAGAGAGAGCCCTTGACCACTAAACAAACACCCTCACTGGCCTTTAGCCTAAAGGGCCTGGGTGACCGACCACACATCCGTTCATGATCGACCAGTCAGGTGACTAGGGAACAAGATCAGCCTGAGAGGAAGACAGGCTTTATGGACCCTGAGGCTGATTTTCTCCCTGGCCTTCACTGTGTACAGCCAGTCCAGGTCTCCATAGCAAGGCCCATATCTCTTTCCCAGGGTTCCCCCGTGGGTGTCCCTGAAAGCATCTACCGGCAGAAACTACCCCTGCAGGTGTTCTCTCTCTGGACAGCAGAGAATCTTCTACAAGACATTAAGGTTACAGAATAGACCAGTCTCGTGTACTGTAAGTGTAACTTCAATGCCTCTTGAGGGATTGACGATAACCTACTCCAAGCAGATGAGAGAAGAGCTGTTCCCAAGTCCCCCGGTCCTAGCAGACTCACCTTGTCGATGAAGGAGGCGAACTTGTTGTTCAGTGCCTTGATCTGCTCCCTCTCTTGGGCGCGCACCTTCTGGATCTCCGGGTCCAACTCCACATTGAGTGGGGCCAGAAGGCTCTCATTGACTGTGACCTGGTGGATACCGCCGGGTGGGCACACAGCGGGGCACACCGGCCCCAGGGCCACACTGCCAAAGATACTTCCGGCAAAGCCACTGGCTCGGTTGCGGCCAAACCCAAAACTTCCGTTCTTCCCGCTGCCACTAGCCATGTTGAGAGTGATGCTCCTGGCGCCTCCCAGGCTGTAGAGACTCCGACTGCCAAAGCCCCCGCTGAGCCCTTTGCCTCCTGCCCGGTAGGAGGATGAGCTTCCCCCAGAGAGCACTGCAGAGCAACCACTGAAGCCCCTGTTGCCCGCTCCAGACTTGCAGGTGTACTGGCGACTCATGTTGTTGGTAGAGATGGAGTAAAGGTGCAGGAGGAAGGCAGATCCTACGAAGGTTGTGCTGGCTGCTGTGACGACCAGCAGGTGCCTTTATATACGCTTGGCATTGGGCTAGCAGATGGGCAGTGGAGAGCTTAATTCGTGGGTTTGGCTTGCCTGGGAGCAAGAAGTCATTTTCTCTGTGCTGAGCCAGAGATCGGCCCTCCCCACCTCTGAAACAACATGAAACTGTTAAATTGCTGGGCTTGCAAACTTTGCTCTGGTAATTTGGGTCTTATCTAATTAACCCGCTGTTATAAGGTAATTTGCCCCAGGCCACAGCCTCCCCAGGGGAATGTCACCAGGACTCCACCATCTCTCAGATGCATCTCTGCGGTTGGCTTTCTTGTAGGGGTTCAGAAGGCAGAAATGGCGTAGACATTTTGGACAGAGCAGGCCACTAAGTACAATGCCCAAGGACTCTACCACAGCTATATACTCTGTCCTAGAAAGGGGAAGCCCAGTTGAGACTAGCTGTATCCAGCTAGAGCCTAGCCCAGCCTATGACCAGATTTTTCTTGCTTTAGAATCCTACTCAGCTGAGAACACTATCTCACTGTGGGGCCTTGGCAGGGACCTTTGAGGGAGGCCATTCTCCAGGAGACTTTCTCCCCAGGGCTCCTGCAGATATAAGCCATGGGGGAAAGTGGGTCTCTCCATTGGGGTACCAGGGTGACAGGACCCTGTTTTTAGCATGGGACCTGAGTAGCCCAGGCCACAACGGCTGTGGGTTTGTGACAGCCATGTGCTTATCACACTTTCCGGAGAGGTAGACATCCCCAGCACACATTTCAATCCCCATAGTAAAGTGGGTAAGGGGCTGAAGGAAGGGACAAGCCTCTGGCCCTTGGAGAAAATGAAAAGACCAGAGAGTGGAGTGGTGGGGACTCCATGGGCAGAGAGCATAGCGGACTGCCATGGTCTGGGGAGTTCAAAGGCATTCCACAGGAGTTCCATCTCATCAAGCCTCTCTCCTACTGTGTTCATCTACACGTTCACAGTAAGGCAGGAATCATTTGTCACCCATGGGCCCTCCCTCCAGCTACAACTACCCAGGCCTGGGAATTGAAGAGTCCAGCCTGGCTGGGGCCATTCGTCGGCACCCAGACTTCACACGCTAAGGTCAGAAAGCCCTCAATGAAAATACAACTGTATACCACACCAGTTTGTTGTTGTTGTTTTGCTGTTTTCTGTTGCTGTTGTTTGTTTGGTATGTGGCCCCCTCTATCCCAGGTCAGCAGCCCCCAGGATGGGTCTCAGTCCCTCCATTGATCATTCTGTCCAGCCCATGGCTTCCTCATTCCTGGAGAATGGCCTCTGCCAAAGGTCCCTGCCAAGGCCCTACAGTGAGGTGGGGCTCTCAGATGAGTAGGACTCTAACGGGAGAAAAGTCTGGGCTAGGGCTCTATCTGGATTCAGTGGGCATGGAGCCTACTCTCTCCTTTCCATTTCCTTTCCATTCCCTCCTGCCATCTTGTCTTCATCGCTGACATCGAAATATCACAGCTCCTTCCATCCACCCTCTTTTCTCCCTCCCTGCATCCATCCTCCATCCACCTCCCCCATCTTTTATTCTCTCGCACTCTGCCCAGCCCTCCTCACAGATCCTCCTGGACCCCACTACAGCTGAGTCTAAGCTCTGCTCCCTCTCTCTGTCCTGGGCATGCTCTTGGATACATGGTAACTGCTCTTGGATACATGGTAACAACTTCTTCACTGCTCCTCCGGAGTCCACACCACATCTTAAGCTTCCTTTGCGAGGACAGTAGAGCTTCTCCAGACCAGAGACACCTAACATCGTCCTGTCCCCTAGTCCTCCCCCTCCCCCTGCAGCCTCCCTGCCCCACCCTCCCCTCCCCTCCCCTCCCGTTAGCCTCTACTCATTAGTTCCCACCGTATGTCTGTGTAATGCTGTCGATGGTTTCCCATGCTCTCAGAGCACAGCCACAGCACGGAATGCCCCAGAGGACAGCCCTGGCAAGGAGTGTCCCCATCAAGGGCTTTGCCAGCCACACAGTCATCTGACATACACGGCAGCACCCCTGCCCAGCGAGCCATGTCCTGCATCCTCTGTTCCTACTCATGCTCTGTCCCTTGCTGCTTCCTGTTCACCCACAGACACTTCATCCTCTAGCCTCATCTTCCGTGCCCCCCTCCCCAACGTTTACCCAAGCTATCCCTGACCACTTCTGTCACCACCTCTGGCACACATCCTTCTCTGAAATTCTGCTGAAACCCTGGCTCTGGCCTCGCCTGTCTCCTCTATGCTCTGGTCTTCTATCCATGACATCTACATGAGAGAAATGGTGTTTTCTGAGCATGATGGAGGTCCAGGAGGCAGTGATGCCTCCCTCTGTGGACCCTTTATGGCCTTGGACCAACCCCCTCCCAGGAGGCAGCCCCTTCAGGCAATCATTCCCTTGCTGGAGACATGGTAAAGAGCAGAGATGGGTGCTGGACTCTTGTCCACCTGGAGTGGCACCGGATGGCAGCCCGGACCCCAGGGAATCAACTTCCTCTCTGCCACTCAGTTTGGCCTTTCTAGTCCCAGCTTCTCCTACGGGGAATGTAACAATAGACATTAACATGGGAGTGGCAAGGACTGTTCGTGTTATTCCACAGGAAGCACTCCCTAAGGCCTGACACATTCTTAATGTCCAATAACCGGTGTCAGTGACTAAAGAGCCAGAGGCCGGGCCTGTCTTCCCTCCTTCCTCTCCAGCAGGGCACCTTCATCAGCACATTCCCACACAGTGGCATGAGGTGCTGAAGACAGGGAAGGGGCGGTGACCCTACAAGCCCCAGGCTCTCCCAGACCGCTGCCGATCCCAGAAAATTGACCATTACGAATAATAATATAGTAATAGTCACAGTCCACCAAGTGGCTGCCAGGTATAAAACTCAGTAGGAAGCACTTTATAGACATTATGTCACATCTACCCATGCTGGCCCATTTACCAACTCTTTGTTGAACATATAACCAACTTCTGATGGCCTGAGCTTACTCTCAGTGTCCCCGAGAGAAACAGCTCACTAGGTTATTACCAAGTCATTTACACAGTGGCGTAAACTAATCAGATCCTGGCCATTAGGAATGAGACGCCCAGTGTCGTTGATGAGGATGATAATTGAGGAGGAAGCAACAGAGTTCTGGACCACCCACAGGAAGGGTGGGCCCAGATCTGGTCCCTGGGATGTTTACATTTTGCTAGAGGGTAAAGGGAGGGAGTAAAAAAGACCAAAATGGAGTCCCAGTTCACAAAGGGTTCTGCCTTTGCCTGTGTCTTAGTTGAGATATGGACAGAATTGTGGCAGGAGAAGGCAGACCCCATGCTTTGGGATTCCATGGCCTGATGGTGGAGACCTTACCCTCCTGTCCCCACGCAGGTGGCTCTCTATGAGAGAACTGACCTATCCACACATGTCTTAGGGACACAGCGTTGCTCGACTGTGAAATGGGGAGGTGATGGGGGTATAGAATAAAACCCTGAAGATGCCAGGAAGATCTGGCTTGGCCGTTCAGGGGAAAGGCAGGTGGCTTATCTGATCAACTTGGCCCATAGCCCTCTTCTCTGAAATACTGAGGAAACACTGATTTCTGGCCTGGCCTGTGTCCTCTGCACTCTGGTCTTCTATCCATGATGTCTACAAGAAAGAAATGGTGTTTTCTGAGCATGATGAGGGTCCCAAGGACCCTCTGTGTGACTCTTGGCTGTGTACTTAGTTCTTTTATTTTGTTTGTATGAGTAAATTGTAGTTTTCTCTGCATCTGTGCTTCTGTATGTGGTGACAATCGGTTGGCACATTTGTTTGTGTGCCGGGCTTTGTTCAGTGTGTCTGTTGTCCCTTTTCAGAGGTCTTGGGCCAATAAGTCTCTTGAGAGAAAATCTCTTAAGAGGGACTTGAGCCCATAGGCTGCAGCTTCGTGGTTGAAGAAGGAACAGGCCAAGAGGCGACCTTGGGCAACTAAGAGCACACAGGCAGGCAGCCTGCAGGAGAAGCTTTAATTCCAATCATCTAAGGGAAGAAACGCTGAAGTGACTGTTCTAAGAGGTCAGGGAAGCATCCCAGGATGGTGGGACACAGGTCATTTGTGAGGCTGAAGTGATTGTGAGTAGAGAGTGACTTTGGGTAGAGAAATTCCAAATTCCAAGCTGTGTGTGAGACAGGGAGCCACTGAAGGCTGTTGAGACCAAATGAGCCTAAACTATACCTCTGAATCTATTCCCGTGTGGGTAAAACTGGGAATGGGAGAGGCTAGAGGCACCAGGAGAGCGCCAGGTAGTTTTCTGAGCAAAGTAATTATCTCCAAAATTAGAGAAAATGAGCTGGGCTGTTTGGATGACATCAGCTCAGGTCCTTGCAGGCGTCCTCAGCTGATGGAGCAGGCCATGAGTGTGCTGTCTGTGAATCCCCAAAAGGGGTCTCCTTGTAGGCTTGCATGGCCTCAGGTAGGCAGTGCCCTCAGCCTGAGTCAGCTGGACTGACTGCAGTTCCTAGGGAACTTGGCCACAATCAGACCACTTGAGGGGAGGAGAGGTGCTCAGCAGGTTTGGTGCTTAAAAGGCCAAAGGTGAGCTCAGCCCAAGGAGCTTCGTATAAAGGATAAGGACATGTCCTAAATACAGCTCCGCCCCCACCCAACTGCAATGTGTTCTTGTATTGTGAGATGTCATTTGGGCCAGCCCTATCCCCATGCCACCTCCATTAGCTCTCTGGCCAGGACACTTCCTTTGAGCATGGTTGAGCACTTCCTTTACCTGCTGACTCCACATCTCTGACACAGTGTGGACTTGGGACTCTTTAGGACCCATGTCATAGTCTCTCCTGAGCCACTCATGACCTGTGGTACAGTGGGTAGGGCTTCTACCTTCTCTATATCCCTAATGAGGGGACACCAACATCTGGTCCACCTACTCCCCAAGGTGAATGGAAGAGACCTTGTAAATAATAATAAGACGACCGTGACTGTGCTAGCTAACACTTAGTCAGGGTTCATCCTGCCAGCCATGGGTCTAAGCACCTCACATATATTAATTAATTCATCTAATCCTCACAACAGCCCCGAAGGCTGGCACTATTATTATCCCCGCTTCTTAAAGGAGACATTAATGCCGAAGGAAGTTTGGCAATTTCCTCAAGGTGGCACAGCTTGTGAGGAGCTGCACCATAGCTTGGCTGCTGGAAGATCAGCCACAGCCTCTGACCTGGGCCTCTCATAGCCTGGCTTTCTGTGCACACACCCAGCTCTCACCTCCCAGAGCTTCCGGTTTCTGCCTCTTCTTGTCTAACTCTTGACCCATGGTGGTAAATACCAAGCTGTTTGGACCCTGTCCCTCTGTCCCGGAGTTAGAGCTCATGTCTCTAACTCCAATGGTCTCATTTCTTGTATTTTCAAAGTATTCTTGCTCAATAATAGCTCACAAAAGGAGGCAGTGATTCCAGATGCTGGCAGGTTGAGATAATCATCCACACTTCTATCCACCCTGAGACCACAAAAGCAGGAGAGGGCTGAGAGGATGTCCCTTCCCAAGTGACTCAGTCAGCATTTGTCAAGCTGCTTCTCCATGCAAGGCATCCACCATACAGGGATCAAGGAAGAGAGCCTGCCTTAGGGGGCTTCTCAGCCCAGTAAATCTTAATCTCTTCTGCTGAATCCTGAATGGAGAGAAGGTTCTAGCAGTGGTTGGATTTTGTGCTTACGTTAGCTGGTTGCCATGGGGTTGACAACTTCAGCAAGGTTGTATCTTAAATACCTGATCTAAAAGGCTAGGAAGGTAGCTCAGTGGTTAAGGTGCTTACCATAAAAATGTGAGCAGCTGAGTTCAGATGCTGAGCACCTGCATAGAAACCAGGCCTGGTGGGATATGCCTGCAATCCTAGCACTGGGAGGCAGACTTAGGAGGACCTCAGGGGCTTGCTGGCCAATCAGAGTGGCTAAGTCTAACTGATGAACTCCAAGTTCAAGGAGAAACTCTATAGATAAATAGGTAGATGACAGATAGATAGACAGGCAGGCAGACAGACAGACAGACAGATAGATTGATAGAGTGGAGAGCAATAGACAAAGATATCTGAAGTTGAACTATAGCCTACCTATATACACAAGCACACATGTGAACATGTACACAGGTGTGGACACACACACACACACACACACACACTCTGATCCGAGCTCCAGGGCAGGGGCCACAGTTTTGGCTGAGAAAGAAATTTTGTAATTCGTCAGCTTCCTTTGCTTCAGCTCGCTGTTCATCAAGGCGAACACAGGCACTGGGCTACCAGCTGTCCTCCATGCCAAGCCTGAGACACAGGGACCCTGTTACATAATCAGGTGACCAGGTAAGAGGACCTACAGCTGCCTCATCCAGAAGAAGCCAGTGTCCCGGTCATTTATCTCTCTCAGCCATCAAAGACGAGCTTGCCCTGCTCAAAGCCAGCTGAATAGAGGGTATGTTGTCCCTGTGTCCTATTAACCCTGGACAGTTTCCCTGGCAGTGCCATTTGATGAATTGTGGAAGGACTCGGAACTTAAGTCTAAGAGCACAGTTTTTCTGGCCTCTTTAGTTTAACACTTCCACATTCAATTTTAGTTTTATTGAAATGAAATTTATAGACCATAAAACTAACCACTTTGGTGAACAGTTAAGTGGTATTTCTATGTTCCCAGTGGTATAGACAACCAGCTCTGCCTATTTCCAAAACATTTTATCACCTCAAAGAAAGCCCTGCATCCATTGCCACCAATCTGTTATTCCCCCTGTTTCTGAATATTTGGATTTCCTAATCTGGGCACTTCCTATGAATGGATCATGCAATGGGAAACCCATCTCTCTCTTTCTCTCTCTCTCTCTCTCTCTCTCTCTCTCTCTCTCTCTCTGTGTGTGTGTGTGTGTGTGTGTGTGTGTGTGTATGTGTGTGTGTGTCTGCCTCTGTGTGTGTCTTTCTGTGTCTCTGTCTCTGTGTCTCTCTCTGTCTCTCTGTGTATCTCTTGGTCTCTGCCTGCCTGTCTCTGTCTGTGTTGTTTCTCTATGTCTCACTGTGTCTCTGTGTGTCTCTCTCTTTCTCTGCTTGTCTCTGTCCCTCTGTCTGTCTCTGTCTCTCTGTTTCTCTGCCTC
>JADRCD010209790.1:0-16321 GCA_019843815.1 Montemys delectorum | reverse complement strand
GGTCGAGGTCCTGCCGAGGTCTGAGGAGGGGGACAGTTGGCCCTGCCACCTAGCTGCTTGTCTATCCCAGGTGAACGGAGTGAACGTCGTGAAGGTTGGACACAAGCAAGTGGTGGGTCTCATCCGTCAGGGTGGCAACCGCCTGGTCATGAAGGTTGTGTCTGTGACCAGGAAACCAGAGGAGGATGGTGCTCGGCGCAGAGGTAAGGGTTTGGATTGCTGGCCTTTCAGATCTTTGACTTCAGGCCCACATGCCTCTCCCCATCTCTGATCCTACACAGCTGACATCACGTTCCTGCCTGAGATTAGATAAAATGCCCTTATTTGCTGCACAGGTCCTTGGTGTTAGATGCCTGACCTCTGACCAGGCCTCTGACCCCTGATTCTAGATCGCCCCTCCTCAGGTCCCTCTCCCCTTCTTCTGTGAATCCCCCAGCCCTGGTGTGGCAGAGCCCTCCTTCCCGACGCCAGCAGCTGCCTGGAGGCCGGGTTGTCATGGCAACTGTGAGGTTGACGCTGCTGCTGCTGCTGCTTATTGTGCAGGGAAGGGGGAGGCGGCACCTGAGGGAAGAGGAAAAGCGTCTTCTCCCCGCGCCGACGCCAAAGACGCGGCACAGCCTGGGCCTCAGAGGCTTCGCCGCCGCCGGCCCGGCCCAGGCGTGCCGCTTGCCAGGCCACACTTTGGTCTCACAACGAGCCGTGGTACCTGGGTCTGGGGTGCTTTAGGCAGCAGGAGGTAGTCTGGCAGGAGGATCTACCCAGCCCCCATGGGTGGTGCCCACTCACTGGGGCCTTGGAGCCCGCAGGGTGGGTCCTCGGAGCAGAACCAGCCGCCATCCTAGCTTTTGCTGGTGCTTTTACTACCATTTGAGGCCTTGGTCCTGGGAGTCTTAAGGGCCCTAGAGGCACGACTGCCCTGGCTCCACTGCTCCCTGAGTGCCTCACGCCATGAAGAAGTTTGCGTCTAGCCGCAGCCTGAACAAGATCTTGGCACAGTGTGACTCGTCTTCAAGAGAGTACGAGGAGGTCCAGGCAGTGGAGCGCAAGTGGCATTTGCACCTGGCCACCCCGCGCCGTCTGCTGCTGGACCGGAGGGCCAAGGCCTCCCTCTTTTTTGCAGCACCACCACCCCCGAAGAGGGCCCCCAGCACCACGCTGACCCTGCGGTCCAAGTCCATGACGGCTGAGCTGGAGGAACTCGGTGAGCATTTCGGGTGGACGGTGGGTGAATGGCCAAAGTGGGGTGGGTGCAGGTAGTGTGGGAGGGTCGTGGTACTGAACTGGGGGGGCTCAGACGGAAGGTAGAAAACATGGGTTTGGAGACAGATCAGCAGTTAGGGGTGGGACTGGAGTGATGGGGAAAGTGGGTACCTTGGGGGAGGAGTGTGATAGCAAGGGAGGAGATGAGGACTCCAGGCAGCATGAGGATCCGGAGTTGGTCAGGGACAATGACAGATGGCTGGGGAACAAGGTCTGGCCCTGTAGCATGCCCGCATGCATGCACATGCATGTGTGTGTGAGCACTGTCCCTGGTTCTGTGCTTTTCCACTAAGACTTTGCATTTCAGTTTAGCTGGCAGAGAGCAGTGGTAGAGCAACCTAGAGTCTGCTCCAGGCTCTGCCCGGCACGAGCCGGGTCACCTTTGTGTTTGTTTTTCTCGGTTGGTACCTGCTCACTTATCTGCCGAGTGAGTCTACTGACCCAATAGAGAGGTATTTGTGAGCACCCTTAACACAGTGAGGGGATGGGGCCTTGTGAACTGCAGGAGGTGAACAAAAAGTATGCTGGCTTTTAATGGATACAGTCCCAGGCTGACTCCAGACAGTCTCATTGTGAGCATGTCCTGATACACACGACCCCATCCTGACATAGGGCAGCTGCCAGCTTTTATTATGGCCATGTGCATAGCACATCCTGTATGCATGTGCACATGTAGGACAGTTACCAGCCTTGTTATAGGCATGTCTTGTGTACATGACTATGGTGTTCTGACATGTATAAAAGTATCCAGGCTCATCATGGGACATGTCCCATGTACACGAGCCGCACACCTTGACAAGCATAGTAGTTACCAGCCTTGTCATGGGCATGTCCCATATGCGTGACATATTTTGACACCTATGCCAGTTAACCTTGTCATGGGCATGTCTCATATTCACAGCCATGTCCTGATATGTGACATTTACCAGCCTCGTCATAGGTATGTCCTATATGCATGAGCACATCTTGACACATAGGACTGTTATGAGTCTCATCATAGGCATGTGCAGCTATATGTGATTTCATTGTCATTGTGGGCATGTGCTTATGCGTTTGACTATTAAAGAGCCTTACTGTGGGTGCGTCATAACTGTCAACAGTCCCATGGTGGGTATATTCTAATACATGTGACAGATGGAAACACTCTTTGCTTTTGTAGTCTGAGTCTAGTCGAATTCCCAGACTTTCCTCTGGCTTCAGTCATACAAGGAAACCCTTATCCTGGCTCTCAGAACTATCTCTACCTTCTGCTTATGGACTCAGTGTTGACTGTGTCCTGGCCATCGGCTGAGTCGCTACATTCCCAGTGGTCCCTTGACTGAAGTTTAGTTTGGTTTGGAAAACACTTACCAAGATAGAAGGGGCTGATGTGAACAGGATTTTCTTCGATAAAACTCTGAATATCAAAGTAAAAAATTACAGATAGCGTAAAGGAGGAGGAATCCTGTGGTTGCAGAAATGAAGCAGGAAATCAAAGCCAAAGGATAGGAACCAGGTGCTTCGAGTTCCTGGTGGCGGTTCTCCGGGGCAGTGCTGGGGTCTGAAGCCCCTGTGAGGCTAGAAGAGGTGCTGTGGACTTGGAAAAGCCAGAAGCAACCACAGACTCTGAGATTAGCATAAAAAAACTGGGAGGGGCCGGCGTTATGGGTCAGCACTCAAGAGCACTTGCTGCTCTCGAAGAGGACCCAGGTTTGGTTCCCAGCACCCACATAATGGGGTACAACCATCCAACCCTTCTCACCCTGAGACACGAGGCATGAACAAGGTGCGCATACATACATGCAGACAGAAACACTCAAAATAATCTAAAAAAAAAAGTTTTTGAAAAGAACTGGAGATAAGAGAATGAGAGTAAAGTAAAAGGTTTCAGTTAGATAAAGGCAGGAGACATCACAGATTTGTGAAATTAACAGGATAATACGAACAACAGCAGCAAGCAAGTTTGGGATGATCTTTAACTTATTGAAACAAACAAACAAACAAGAAAGCTACACACAGAAGAGTCTGTGGCTTGGAGACACAGAATCCAGAACTCACTAAAAACAAAACAAAATAAAACGAAACAAAAAAAGTAACTGTGAGCGAGGAGATGAGTCTGGGACCCCCCCCCCCCAGAATCAGCATAGGAAGCTGATGAGGTGGCCATCAAGGACCAGTTAGGGGACCTGAGGACAAACAAGGAGACCTCAACCTCTACTTGATAGGAATTCCAGAGGAAATTAATAGAAAAGCTAAGGATCTCCCAAAGGCAAACAGAAATATGAGACTCCTTTCTGAAGCAGTATGTCACAAATAAATTATGAGCTGTCAGAGTAGAAATTTAAAATGCCACCAACAAGCAGAAAAATGTTTAAAAATACCAGCGCCAGTAGAGGGAGTCAGTGGCTTAGAGTGAGCGATGGTTTGACTTTAGGCTTCATCAGCAGTGAGAGAGACAGATGTTGAAAGTCATCCTAGCCAAACTGGTCGACTAGAGAGAACAAAGATACCTGCAGACTTCAGGCCCTAGGGTCTGATCTAACCCAGGTCAAACAGAGAGAGCAGACCTACAGCACTGATTGATAAACCAGTGTGATAGACAGCTGGGTTGGATTGGACCTTGGTGCACAGTCCTGGAGTCTCTGGCTAGGAGCTGCTCTATAATCAGGCTAGAAGGGCTCTTGCTACTCCCTCCTAAGAGGTGTTATTCATCCTGAACTCTGCACTCTAGGACCCTAGGGGCTTGCTGTGGGAATGCAAGAGCTCTGCCTAGCCATGGCTTTTGCTAGTAGAAACGGAAGCAGGAGAGTTGAATCTTTTCTTCTGCTCCAGAACTACAACTGTAGTGTGACTACAGTGACAGATCTTGCTGGGCCAGAGGGGCAGGGTATCGTGTTTTTGAGTAGAAGTTAGGAGGAGTATGGGAGCAGCTCAGCTGGAGCCTCTGCCTATACTTTTGTGCCCAGGGTCATAGCTATTGAAACTGGAGCCAGGTTCTAAATGGTCCTGGGTTTAGAGGAAAGCCAAAGTCAGGGGCTCAGTAAGCTGCCCTGACTCAAAGACAACTATCTTGGGAGGTGACCTGGTACTTCTGGGAATGTCTGATTTGAGAAAGGCAGACCAGCATAGAGTTCTCCATCCCTGAACATTCCCACAATCTACTGTTTGCTCTTTTCGTTTGTTTGTTTGAGACAGGGTGGTTCTGTAGTCTAGGCAGCTGTTGAACTGCCTATGCCTTTCGAGTTCTAGGATTACGGGCATGCTCTCTACCATGCCTGGATTTATTTGTGTTTTTAAAAGGTAGAAATAAGACATGTTGAGTCACCCCTCTTCTAAACGTGTCTATCCTGCCAGTCACTGGTGGAACCCTTTAGGAGCCCTGTTTGTCAGAAAGATAACCTGAACACTTGGCTAGAAGAAACCAGTGTGAGGTGAGGGGGAAGTGGGTGCAGGGTTGAGGCTCATGCTGTGGAGAGGGGGAGGAAGGGTGAGATAGGAGGAAGAAGAGGGTTGAGTTCCTGGGTGTTAATGGAGTGAGCCGAGAGAGATTGATCCAAATTAAGTTAATTAATTAAATAAGATGGAAGTGGTGGGGTCTGGCAGAAATCACGAGGAGAATGCTGTGGTGTGGCAGGTCCCTATTGCTCAGGAGGTTGAGGCAGGAGGATTGCTGTAAGTTCCAGGCCTGTCTGGACTACAGAGTGAGTTCAAGGTCAATCTGGACCACATCTCAAAAAAAAGAAGGGTTGTTCCTAAGGGGTGGGGGAGGGGGAAGAAGCACAGATCACCTCTTTCTCCATTCTCTTTCTTGTCTAGGGTTCCTTTACCAAGTACGCCTTGAGTCAGGGACATGGGTTAGCAGGGACCCACATCAGGGACCTAGTGTGGGCAAGCTGTCCCTGTTCATTTGTGTAGGTGAAATGAAGACTTCCCTCAATTTCTGGGTCTTTTCTTTTGTAATAAGAGGTCAGCCTAGGTCCCTGTTACCTTGGCCTAGAGAAAATTTCTTTACCAAATATGGACCCTGCTTGCTGTTCGAAACCTGTTTTGGGATATGGAGGTGTGTATCAGTAGTGCAGTGCTTGCCCAGCCTGTTCAAGGCCCTGGGTTCCATCGATAGAACAGCAAAACAAAACAAAACAGAACAACACCAACAACAGAAATCTCAGTACAGTGTGTTCAAAGGTGACCACCTTGGTGAATAGTGAGTGGACTTGAAACTTTGTTTTTATAGTTACATCTTTGCTATGAACAAACATCTGGCTGCTCTAAGTACAGTTCAATTGTGCACATCTCCGTGTGTGCATGTGTGCACATGTGTGTGTGCATGCTTGTGAGTATGCATGTGTACGCGGTGTGCCTTCCTGCTTTTGCTTGTTCTCCTCTAGCGGTTTAGAGCATTGGTAGGCTTGTTCTACTGGTCTCAGAAGGAGTTAGAGATGGGGACAGGCCTGTGGGACCTGGGTGTTGGGGAGGTGGGAATGTGGAGAACAGGATCCAGAAATCATTGTGCAGAATGGCCCAGGGGCCATGCAATAAAGTCTTCCTCTTAACCCCCTTTGCTCTGTTTCTCAATTCTAAGCTTCCATTCGGAGAAGAAAAGGGGGTAAGTCCACTGTTGGGATTCCAGGCCTGGCTTGCCCGTCCCTACTGAGGGGTGCTGGTGTGTGATGAGTCCAAGTGAGAGTGGTCTGGAATCTTGCATACTTCTCTCGTTCCTGCTTGGGGGAATCTGGTAGAGACATGGTAAAGGAATTCCCAGGGGTGTCCCAGGGATGTCCCTGGGTGTAATAGGGAGCACAACCATAGTCCTCGTGAATTCAGGTGAGCTAGGAACGTAACCTCTGAAGATAGTGTGGTGGGGAGGGCCCCTGCGAGTGTTGAGGCCCAGAGTTGGGGAGGGGATGGTCTCTGGGATCAGACTGTGGAGTTTAGAGGAGTGAGGTGGCTGGGCTGTGTTGGGATGGAAGCATCAGGGTGTTCAGCGATGCTCTGTGCTTTCTCTGTTGTCTTTTCCTTCCCCTAGCCAGTTCCATGCTGGTGAGTTGTAGCCCAGAGCAGAGCAGCTTCAGATAGGAGTTTGGAGCTGGACTCCCCTGCTCAGAACCCCCACCCCTACCCCTTGGCTGTTGGGTTCACTATCTCCTCTTCAGGTTCCATCCCTGTGTCCCTTGAAGCCCTTTGCCATATGACTTGTGGATCCAGCATGGCTGCAGGGATCACAGTGTCTGTGTGGGGTCAGGGACACTAGGGCCTGGACTGGGTACTGAGGTCCAACATCTGGGAAAGTCTTATGTGGCTTCTAATGTCACCTCTGCCACTTGCGTGGATGTGAGTCAGGCTCAGATGTGCCCAAAGCCTAGGGTGTGTGGATTTGTGCATCCAGCATCCTCTCCTTTTTACTTCTGATGTTCTGAACTTTGCCTGGGTAGAGGGACTATCTCAGGCTCACAGCAGGTCCCCCTCCAATCTCTTCTTGTTAAGATCTGTATCCTACCTCTGTAATAGTAGGGCTCCCAGGGTGCTAGGCTGTGGCCATGCACTTCTTCCAGATGTGGGAGAAATGGCTGATTTGTCACTTCCACGAACCCTTCTTTTCATCCCTGCTTGGGTTCCCAACGCACTCTGCCCTGAACCCACAGTGAGGTGGATGTGGAAGGCTGGTGGGAATGAATGCCTATACTTGGTTCTATAGGATTTTATTTAAGTTTTAAATATCTAAGATAATTTAGGATTACTTTTTCTAATTTTGTAGTGGATTTATGATGGGAAAAAGTTCAACTTTTCATATGTAATTTCAGTTTTTCAGTTCTTAAATTCTTCCTTTTGGAAGAAATTCTGGCTTGGCCTCAGCACTGTTGCACCAGAACCCTAAACTGTTGCTTTGTTAGATGTTGTGTATAAACTTCTCAGATCTATTGGATCTGTTAGGTTTCTTAGAGACACACACTCTCTAAGTCCATGGCTCAGGCGACTGTGCCTTGGTAGGAAACGTCACTGTGTCATGGACTGCTCTTTCTCTTTCTATCTTTACTTGTGTGGTATCTGGACCAGATGGCAGGAAGGGTCTGTGGTCTGGGGTGATGCTCTGTTTGTGACATTTTGTGCCCAGGAGACAGGAGGACAATGATAGGGTGTTGCGGTGGTTACAGTGGTAATCATGTAAAACTTGGCACATACTGCCCATCACCAAGGACTGGGCCAGGGTAGGGGTTTCACCTTTTCAAAAGGAAGTTATTCATTTCATTACAAAGACAAATGAGAAAATCTTTTGCATCTGTCTCTGAACTGTTACCTGGTGGTACTAGAAGCCATGCTTGGGCCTTACCAATTTCTCCACAGTGGGAACTTGTTTCGCTGGCTAAGTACTGTATTGTTCAGTCCTCCAATGGGGCAGAGCATTCTCTTTCTGAGGAACCCATGAATCATTAGTGAAGATAAGGTAAATGCCCTCCTGACTGTGCCCTCAGCATCTGCAATGGCCGGTGTGGTCTGCATTGGCTAGCAGGGGTGTGGGCTTCTTTGTGCTAATTTCTCCTAGGCCTATACGGCATAGATGCTGCTCACGACTGTTTTATTAGGTTGGAGGCGCTGGCTCTCAGAGGTATAGATCTACACAGAGTCAGTGTACAAGGTGGGGGTCTCGATGTGCTACATAAGACGATACCCTCTGGAGTTAATTAACTTCTACACAGTAGGTACTGGTGAGCAGCTGCGGTTTGGGTTGGAAAAGAATAGGAGATGTCCTGGCTGACCATATACATTCTTCGGCAGTGGTACTTGGAGAGTGGAAGGGTGTCTAGGACAAATGTCCCCTGATAGTGGACACAGACTTCAAGAATTGGGTATGGTCTGGGGACAGGCGGAACCTTAGGCTGCTGAGCGAGGTTAGTATAGCAATCAGGCAGAGGAAAGGAAAGAAGTGCCCAACCTACAGTGTACGCCAGTGCCCTGACCCCGAGTGGACTCTGAGCAAGAGTTATATAACCATGTCTCAGACAGCCTTCAGACACTTTAAAGGTCTCGGAAACCCTTCCCCCTGCTGAAATGGGTTTCCCTTGTAGTTCAGCCTGATCTCACCTCAACCTCTCAAAGAATGGGATTACAGGATTTCTTTTTTCTTATGCCTTGAAAAAACACAATGAAATAAAATGCCCGAGGAAGCAAGAGTTTACTTGTATTTGGCTCCCAGTTTGAAGGCTTTTCCATCTCTAAGTTGAGAAGAAGAGAGTGGTCAACATTCAGTATTTTGTGTGTTTTTGAACCGTTTGGAAGGAATGAGAGCTAAGGAAATGGTGCTGCTGGAGTTTAGGGTGGGGCTTTCCCATATCCATCACCAGAGTCAAGATAATCCCTCACAGGTGTGTCTGGAGGTTGGTCTCCTAGGTGACTGAATTTTATGTCCAGGTGACAACAGTAACTACCATACATGGTGTGCTGCCACACTGAACTCTGTACTTTTTTTTTTTTTTTGATAAGCCAAACTACCCCTTTTTTCTTACTTGCTTTTTTTTTTTTTTTAACTTTTATTGGATTATGATGAGAAAAGTTACATGATTTCAATTTATCTGAGTCTCTGGGTTGAAGCACTCCCTGGAGGCAGGTCCTCCGCTTCCAGGGAAGGGGCAGAGAGGGTCACTGATCCACCTCTGTCACTCAGAAGCTAAGAGGATCCTGTCCCTGCTGCCCTGTGGCTCCCCTGCTTGACTTGTGAGGCCTGTGCCTCCCGGTTGGTCCCGGCTTAGAAAATCACAGGAGAGAAAAAAAATCTCTTACTTGCTTTTGAGGAGAGTGTGTGGTGTATGTATGTGCACACATGTGTGTGCACCTGTATAGGCACATGTGTAGGTCAGAGGTCTACCTGCTGAGTGCCTTCCTCAGTCATTCTCCATCTTACCCTTTGAGACAGGCTCTTTCACTGAATCCAGAGCTTGCCATGTTGACTAGACTGTCTGGCCAGGGAGTCCCTAGGACCTGTTTGTTATAAACATATACTACCACACTCAGCTTTTTATGTGGGTGTTGGGAGTCTGAACTCCGGTCTTCATGTTTGTGCAGTGAGTACTTTACTCACTGAGCCATCTCCTCAGCCCCTAGAGTCCCATTTTAAAATCAGTAACTTTAATAATAATAATAAAAAACCCCCGACTACACAAAGGTTTGCATTTTATAGCGGATGTGACAAGAATATGCCCGAGGCCACCTGGAACCTCTCAACCAAGCCCTCTTAGGCATCAGCTTTAACTAGATCTGAAGTCTGAGAGGTTGAGTAAGCCTTTGGAGAGGAGAGTCCTTTCCACACTCTACCTCCATTCCATCGGAGCTGCCTTTCTGCGTGCGTAAGAAGGAAGCAAGGAACCGTAGCCTCCTGTCTTGTTCTGAGGCCATCTTAGATCTCCAGCCTGAGTTTCCTTTTTAGGAAATAGCTGCCCTCTGCCAGGCCAGTCCTTGCTTCTTATCTTATTTACCCACTCAGCATCTCTTGCTTGAATGTTCGTGTCTGTCCCTGGGGCAGCGGTCCCACTAGAAAGAGCTTATCCTGGAGGAGTGGAGGAGGATAGGCTATATGCTGAAAAAAGGCACGGGATGAGGTGAGAGTGAGGGGAAGCGATCTGAGTGGTCTGCCCCTGTCTGAACTCCCTATAGTTATCTCTGTGGTCATGGCCACACACTTGTAGTGTGTCTGGGGGCTGGTCCCCTAGGTGATTGAATTTGTCTTTATTTTTTATTAAAATGTTGACTTACTTTATTTTTTATTTTTTTATTTTTTAAAAGATTTATTTATTTATTTATTTATTTAATGTATATGAGTACACTGTAGCTGTATAAACGGTTGTGAGCCATCATGTGATTGCTAGGAACTGAATTTTTAGGACCTCTTGTTGCCCTGGTTGGTCACACTTGCTCCAGTCAACCCCACTTGCTCCAGTTGCTCTGCTCGCTCTGACCCAAAGATTTTATTTATTAATATAAATAAGTACATGGTAGCAGTCTTCAGACACACCAGAAGAGGGCGTCAGATCTTATTACAGATGGTTGTGAGCCACCGTGTGGTTGCTGGGACTTGAACTCAGGACCTTTGGAAGAGCAGTTAGTGCTCTTAACCATTGAGCCATCTCTCCAGCCTGGTGATTGAATTCTATGTAAAGTTGACAACAGTAGCCATCAGACATGGTGTGCTGCCACACTGACCTCTGCACATTTTTTTTTTTTTTTTTTGATAAGCAAAAGTGCCATTTTTTTTCTCTCTTGGAGAGGAAGGTGTGGTGGTATATGTATGTATGTGACGTGCAGTGACTTGCAGTAACCACAGAGACACCTAGGGTCTTCTTAAGCACAGAGTTTGGCTGGTGAAGGAACTGGAACCTGGGGTCTGAGGAGCTCAGAGGGGATGTAAGATCTAGGTCTGAGGCAGTGAGAGACCTAGGGGTGGGTAGGGTTCATTGGCTCCTGTTTGTGTCCATGGGGCTGGCATAGGTGGGTGTGGCAGCCCTGGGGCTGAGGTGGCATCTCTTTGGTTGTGCAGAGAAGTTGGATGAGATCCTGGCAGTTGCTGCAGAGCCGACGCTGAGGCCAGACATTGCAGATGCTGACTCGAGGGCAGCCACTGTCAAGCAGCGACCCACCAGCCGGAGGATTACCCCTGCAGAGATCAGCGTAAGCCAGCCTTGGGCCAGGGCTCTGGGATGGTCAGGTCCGGGCCTGGGGATCAGAGGGGCATGCACCTCTCTTCTGAGGTAAGAGTTCTTTATCTGGTCCCCTTCTCCAGAGAAGGGGGAGCTCTCCGTGGCCTCTCTGGGAGACATTTGGGACCATGTCAGCCCATAGGGTGGCCATAGTTCAGCTCGCTTCTACGGTTGCAGCTTTTAGTGTGTCTGACCTTAGTCAGATTCTGTGTTACTCTGGGATGACGAGGGTCCACAGCTTTGCTGAGTCTGTGGTACAGCATGTCGCTATTCAGAAGGCATCTGTACCTTACCGGGCACCCCTGGATTCTTTCTCCCTCTTTGCTCAGACTATGCCCAGGGTCTGAACTTCCTATTGTATGTTCATTTCACTACCCATACACTTCAGGCCCCAATTGAACATGGGCACCAGTGCTTTTGGGGTATCTGGTGTATGGGGTGTCTGGTCTAGCCTAGGATGGGTGGGGCTGGATGGAGAACCGGGTGCTCCTGTGCCCTGGAACTTCCATGTTCCTCCCTGACCCTACAGTCATTGTTTGAGCGCCAGGGCCTCCCAGGCCCAGAGAAGCTGCCGGGCTCTCTGCGGAAGGGGATTCCACGGACCAAATCTGTAGGTACGGCTGGGCTGGGGGACTGCTTGGGGCTAGGGATGGCTGGGCTGGGTGGGTGGATTCAGGGTTGGAGGACCCCATCTCTCTCTGCAAAAGTTCAAGGATGCCACTTTGTTTATGGATCTGAGTTTGCTCTTCCACCCAGAGATGTGCTGTGGGAAGACACCTTTGAAATTCTTTTCCTGTCTGCCTCTTCCCATCCCCGGCCACCCTTTTAGTCCTTCTCTTCCTGTCTGTCATTTCTGCCTTGCACAGTAGGACAGCTGCCACCAGCGCAGCCATCTCTTGTCCTGTCAGCCAGAGAGCAGGCCCAGTTTCTCAACCTAAAATTACTCTTCTCCTTGAACCTACTCCATCTCTCCAGGTAGCATCCTCTCCCGGTCCCTTCATAGTCGGACCCAAAAGGTCACCCATAATTGTTCTCTCTGTCTCCGTATGCTCACAAATTTGAAGCAGCTGGGTCTCTCTGCAGCCAGGTTGAAGCTGCTCCCACTAGGGTCAACACTAGCCTTGGGGCATCCCCCCTGGCAGGCACCATCAGCTTTCCTTTCATTGACCTCAGTTGGCAATGTTTCTCTGTTCCCTCCTCTGTGAAATTCCTAGGATTGTGGGAGTGAGTTTCTTGCTCTCCCCTCCTTTCTCGGCTGCATTTGTTCAGCATATCCAAATAGTAGGTCAACTCAAGGCTTCGTCTTCAGGCTCCCTTCCTTCTGTCCATCCTACTGTGAAGCTTTATCAGACCCTGGCTACCATCACACTCCACACCTGGCCGCTTCTTCTCCTAATCCCGGGCCAGGATCCCTAACAAACCCTGCTGTCTATGTGTTTCTCAGGTATCTAGTCTCCTTGACCCACACAGCCATCCACCTGTTCTCACATGCCCTACCACACTCACCGTCTGTTCCACATCAGTATAAACTCCTGCTCAGCCCAATTACAGGCTAGACATGAGCTGCTTATATGCACACCAGCTCATTTAATAGCTACAGTAACCATGTGGGGGTGGGAATCATTTATTTTACTTAAGGGAGTTAAAAATGGCTTGCACCAAAGTCACATAGCTGTCCTGCCTCTACCTTCTTAAGAATGGATACATGCATGCTTAAACCAAACAGCTATCCGAGCGTCTGTTACCCATCCTGGGACTCCTGCTTACTATAAGCTGGCCCTAGGGCTGGATCTGGGTCTCAGTTGGAAGGTGAAAGGTCTACAGTTAGGTCAGTCCAGCAGTTATAATGTGGCTGTCAAGGAACACATATAAATGGAGACTGACTGGGGAGGTCCAGACACACAGGAACATCAGCATTTATACTTAGAATAATGGGGCAAGCAGATATTTCCTGGGGATTCTGGGGCAAATGTGTGGCAGAGGCCAGTGTGTAAAAAATACGAGTGTATATAGGGCAGAGTCCCTCATGGGCTGGCATTGATACTTTCGTAAGTGGAAGGGTGGAGAAGGGCAGCTGGCGAAGACTACAGTTCCCGTGGAACCAAGAGACACAACTTTATGTTCTTCCAAGCATCCTGGGCATCCTCCATGGCTTCTTGCCTTACGAGTCTTATAGCAGACTTGTCTTGTACGTGGTCCACAGCTTTGTCTTCTCCATGTCCTCTTGCTGAGGATCTGTTCTCTAGCCCATTTCTCTGGCAAAGGAAGCTTTCTGCAGTGTATTTATAACCTGGTATCCCTCCAGCCGGTCCTGTGTGGGCTCCTGTTGTCTTGGGTCCCCAGAGCAACATCTCTGTCCTGCTTCATCTGGGGTGTCTGCTTCTTCTGTCTTTCTGTGGCATGAGTCTTTCCATATTCCCTGTTGCCTATCTTCCCTCTCTCTCCCTGGATGGTCTCTCCCAGAGCTGACTACTGTAGATCCAGACCTGTGGACTTGTATAAGCTCCAAGCTCCTTGGCAAGCCTACCAGTTCCTCCCACCCGAATGCAGCTGATCAGTGGGCTAACAGGTGCTCAACTTTAGTTCCCCATGGCTGGTGCACTGCCGTGTGCCAGCAAGAGCATCGGCCGAGTTGTGAGGCTCCTTGGACTCACACTTCAGGTTCCGGCTGTATGTCCCCGGGCATGTAATACAACTGTTGGGATCCCAGGACTGTAGACTGCAAACATGGGTATAGCCAGTAAGGACAGCTCAGGCTTGCCCTTAAACATTGTTGCGGTAGTTGCAACAGCCCCTCCTTCCGGGCTGTGTCTGGAAACAACCCTGTTGGGGACTGGGGACAGGCCGATAGAGAGGACCTTTCTTTAGTCTGGTGTCAGCACAGACTGCTATTCCGTGCGAGGCAGGTGATTTTTTCTTTTCTTCTTCTTTTTTTTTAATCCTCAGGCACAACCTACCATGCCATTGGTATTAAATTCCACCCCCTCTTTCACTGTCACGCATCATTCCTGTCTTCTGTAACCTTGAGGTCTCTGTGAGCTCTTCCTACATAGTTTCACCTAGCACACAGCCTTGTGTTTGGTACATGTTCCTGTGGTATGTAGGAATGACATCAAGGGCACCGAGGCAGACCTTAAAACACTGGTAATGACCTCGGTCACCTTTCCTGGTGTTGCTGCCTGCAGCCTTGAGCTGTAACTCTACATAGCCCCGTGACACGGGCTCGGAAGGCCCCGTGATGAAACAGACTCCTGAAGGCAACTTGTATGAAGCTGGAATCCAAGCCCACGTTTGCAACACACCTGAGCCTTGCTAGTCCCGAGGCAGCAGCGCCAGAGACATAACTAGGCCCTGCCACGCCTGTCTTCTACTTATTGGGTCGGGCCACTTGGCATTTTCAAGCCTCAACTGTGTAGGGCTCTTGCACTGGTGTCTGCATCCTGTCTGAAATGGCACGAGAGGTTCTGTAAGGATCTAGTGACATCTCTAGACAAGAGGATGGGGTTCATTTTCAGGGAAGTGTAGCTTATAAGAGAACAGGCTTATACCCTGGCCTGGGGTAACTGGAACATGCCTTGGGTACTTGACCTTCCATTCCAGTTTAGTTACCCATCCATTCTTCCTTCCATCTTCCTGCCCAGGCTCTCTAACTTTTAGCCTCTAGCTAGGGTACCAGTTTGCTAGTTTCCTGCAGGCCCATCCTTGGGGTCTCACCAAGGAACCAGTGAGGCTTCTTTCCCACCCTCCTACCCTGGCTGGCTATCAGTCGGAGTTCTTGCAGAAGCATGGACTCACTCTCCTGTGTCCCCTCATGGATGTTTTACTGTTGGTGTTGTGGAGGGGGCGTGTCCTTCTTTCTGACCACCTTTCTTCCCATCTCTGGTTGCCATTGCGGTTTCTGTTGACTCCTCGTTGTTCAACGCTGTGGATGTTTCTGAGTTGCTTTGCTTGTCCTTGATGGGAACCCCCTAAGCAACCCCTAGCCCCCCCCAACAGTTTTAGGGGGCTGCCTATACCCTTCTGGTGTCTTCTCATGGCCTGCTCCATGCCCACGGGGGTTGGGGAGATCTTGGCTTCAGTTCCAGCAGTCAGAGTTTGGGTCCCGTTCCAGAACCCCTGTAAGAGCAGCCCTCTGCACTGTGGGTGGGATCCCTTCCAGACCCTCCGTCAGAGCCCTCCCTACCTGTGACAGGACTTGGCATGGAGTGTGGGTGTCTTGCTCAGAGCTCTTGCTATCTCCCTTCGCCTTTCATGGACCCTGATCCCATCTTCCTTGGTGGGGTTGTGGCCATTCTGGGGTGGAGGATAGGACTAGCCTGTGGCGCTGGGTCCAGAGAAGCCCATTCAATGGCCAGCATCCTTGCCAGACTTACCTGGCCCCTCCATCCCCAGGGGAGGATGAGAAGCTGGCATCCCTACTGGAAGGGCGCTTCCCACGCAGCACATCAATGCAGGACACAGTACGTGAAGGTCGAGGCATCCCACCCCCACCGCAGACCGCCCCGCCACCCCCACCCGCGCCCTACTACTTCGACTCCGGGCCACCCCCCACCTTCTCACCGCCGCCACCACCGGGCCGGGCCTATGACACTGTGCGCTCCAGCTTCAAACCAGGCCTGGAGGCTCGTCTGGGTGCAGGGGCCGCTGGCCTGTATGAGTCTGGCACGCCTCTGGGCCCCCTGCCCTACCCTGAGCGTCAGAAGCGTGCACGCTCCATGATCATATTGCAGGACTCTGCGCCAGAAGTGGGTGATGTCCCCCGACCTGCACCTGCAGCCACACCGCCTGAGCGTCCCAAGCGCCGGCCTCGGCCGTCAGGCCCTGATAGTCCTTATGCCAACCTGGGCGCCTTCAGTGCCAGCCTCTTTGCTCCGTCGAAACCACAGCGCCGCAAGAGCCCGCTGGTGAAGCAGCTTCAGGTGGAGGACGCTCAGGAGCGCGCGGCCCTGGCCGTGGGTAGCCCGGGACCAGTGGGTGGAAGCTTTGCACGAGAACCCTCCCCAACGCACCGCGGGCCCCGGCCAGGCGGCCTTGACTACAGCTCTGGAGAAGGCCTGGGGCTTACCTTTGGAGGCCCCAGCCCTGGCCCAGTCAAGGAGCGGCGCCTGGAAGAGCGACGCCGGTCCACTGTGTTCCTCTCTGTGGGTGCCATTGAGGGCAGCCCTCCCAGCGCGGATCTGCCATCCCTACAGCCTTCCCGCTCCATTGATGAGCGCCTCCTGGGGACAGGCGCCACCACTGGCCGCGATTTGTTGCTCCCCTCCCCTGTTTCTGCTCTGAAGCCATTGGTCGGTGGTCCCAGCCTTGGGCCCTCAGGCTCCACCTTCATCCACCCTCTCACTGGCAAACCCTTGGATCCTAGCTCACCCCTAGCTCTTGCTCTGGCTGCCCGAGAG